>JAEOAD010000750.1:0-255567 GCA_036365145.1 Orientallactaga sibirica
CATATTCAGTAGTGAACACTGTACTGTGTGAAATAAGTTAATTCGGTTCTAGGAATCAGTTTCCTTTCTACGAAGATGGTTGAGTGAAGCAAGTTCAAACTTTCCTTGTTAATGTAATCTAAAAAGTTGGCCAAGTTAGCATAGTCACCTCATTTGTAAAGTAGTTTGTTGAGAAAATTAACATGTTTATTGCTAACATTGTACTGTGTGAAATACGCTCATTCGGTTCTAGGAATCACTTGCTTTCCTACAAAGAAGGTTGAGTGCAGCAAGTTCAAACTTTCCTTGTTAATGTAATCTTAAAAGATGCACAACTTAGTAGATTGGCCTCATTTCTAAAGTAGTTTGTTTACAAAACAAACATCTTCATTACCGAACACTATACTAAGTGAAATGAGCTAGTTCGGTTCTTGGAATCACTTGCTTTCCTATTAAGATGGTTGAATGCAGCAAGTTCAAACTTTCCTTGTTCATGTAATCTGAAAAGATGCACAACTTCATAGATTGACCTCATTTCTAAAGTAGTTTGTTTAGAAAAGAAACATCTTCACTACTGAACACTGTACTGAGTGAAATAAGGTAAATAAATTCTAGGAATCAGTTTAATTTAAAGAAGAAGGTTGAGTGCAGCAAGTTCAAACTTTTCTTGTTAATGTAATCTAAAAAGATGGCCAAGTTAGAAGATTCGCCTCATTTGTAAAGTACTGTGTTGAGAAAAACAAACATCTTCATTGCCGAACATTGTACTGTGTGAAATAAAGCTCATTCGGTTCTAGGAATCAGTTGCTTTCCCTACAAAGAAGGTTGAGTGCAGCAAGTTCAAACTTTCCTTGTTAATGTAATCTAAAAAGATGCACAACTTAGTAGATTGGCCTCATTTCTAAAGTAGATTGTTTAGAAAACAAACATCTTCATTACTGAACACTGTACTATGTGAAATAAGCTAGTTCCGTTCTAGGAATCACTTGCTTTCCTATGCAGAAGGTTGAGTGCACTAAGTTCAAACTTTCCTAGTTTGTGTAATCTAACAAGATGTACAAGATAGTGGTTTAGCCTCATTTCTAAAGTAGTTTCTTTAGACAAGAAACATCTTCAGTACTGAACACTGTACTGTGTGAAATAAGTGAATTAGCTTCTAAGAATCAGTTTAATTTCTTGAAGATGGTTGAGTGCAGCAAGTTCAAACTTTCTTTGTTAATGTAATCTAAAAACATGGCCAAGTTAGTAGATTCGCCTCATTTGTAAAGTAGTTTGTGGAGAAAACAAACATCTTCATTGCCAAACATTGTACTGTGTGAAATAAGCTCATTCGGTTATAGGAATCAGTTGCTTTCCTACAAAGAAGGTTGAATGCAGCAAGTTCAAACTTTCCTCGTTTGTGTAATCTAAAAAAAGATTTACAAGTTAGTGGATTCAGGTCGTTTCTAAAGTGGTTTCTTTATAAAACAAACATCTTCAGTAGTGAACACTGTACTGTGTGAAATAAGTTAATTCGGTTCTAGGAATCATTTTCCTTTCTTGAAGATGGTTGAGTGCAGCAAGTTCAAACTTTCCTTGTTAATGTAATCTAAAAAGGTGGCCAAGTTAGCAGAGTCACCGCATTTGTAAAGTAGTTTGTTGAAAATTTACATCTTTATTGCGAACATTGTACTGTGTGAAATAAGCTCATTCGGTTCTAGGAATCACTTGCTTACCTACAAAGAAGGTTGAGTGCAGCAAGTTCAAACTTTCCTTGTTAATGTAATCTGAAAAAGATGCACAACTTAGTAGATTGGCCGCATTTCTAAAGTAGTTTGTTTACAAAACAAACATCTTCATTACCGAACACTATACTATGTGAAATGAGCTAGTTCGGTTCTTGGAATCACTTCCTTTCCTACGAAGAAGGTTGAGTGCAGCAAGTTCAAACATTCCTTGTTAATGTAATCTAAAAAGATGCACAACTTAGTAGATTGACCTCATTTCTAAAGTAGTTTCTTTAGAAAAGAAACATCTTCAGTACTGAACACTGTACTGAGTGAAATAAGGTAAATAGGTTCTAGGAATCAGTTTAATTTCTAAGAAGATGGTTGAGTGCAGCAATTTCAAACTTTCCTTGTTAATGTAATCTAAAAAGATGGCCATGTTAGCAGAGTCACCTCATTTGTAAAATAGTTTGTTGAGAAAATTAACATCTTTATTGCTGAACATTGTACTGTGTGAAATAAGCTCAATCGGTTCTAGGAATCACTTGCTTTCCTACAAAGAAGGTTGAGGGCAGAAAGTTCAAACATTCCTTGTTAATGTAATCTGAAAAGATGCACAACTTAGTAGATTGGCCTCATTTCTAAAGTAGTTTCTTTAGAAAAGAAACATCTTCAGTATAGAACAGTATACAGTGTGAAATAAGTTAATTCGCTTCTAGGAATCAGTTTAATTTCTACGAAGAAGGTTGAGTGCAGCAAGTTCAAACTTTCCTTGTTAATCTAATCTAAAAGATTGCCAAGTTAGAAGATTCGCCTCATTTGTAAAGTACTTTCTGAGAAAACAAACACCGTCATTGCCGAACATTGTACTGTGTGAAATAAGCTCATTCGGTTCTAGGAATCAGTTGCTTTCCTACAAAGAAGATTGAGTGCAGCAAGTTCAAACGTTCCTTGTTAATGTAATCTAAAAGATGCACAACATAGTAGATTGGCCTCATTGCTAAAGTAGTTTGTTTAGAAAAGAAACATCTTCAGTACCGAACACTGTACTGTGTGAAATAAGGTAATTCGCTTCTAGGAATCAGTTTAATTTCTACGAAGAAGGTTGACTGCAGCAAGTTCAAACTCTCCTAATTTGTGTAATCTAACAAGATGTACAAGTTAGTGCATTCGCCTCATTTCTAAAGTAGTTTCTTTAGAAAAGAAACATCTTCAGTACCGATCACTGTACTGTGTGAAATAAGGTAATTCGGGTCTAGGAATCAGTTTAATTTCTACGAAGATGGTTGAGTGCAGCAAGTTCAAACTTTCCTTGTTAATGTAATCTAAAAAGATGCACAGCTTAGAAGATTGGCCTCATTTCTAAAGTAGTTCGTTTACAAAACAAACATCTTCATTACCAAACACTATACTATGTGAAATGAGCTAGTTCGGTTCTAGGAATCACTTGCTTTCCCTCTGAAGAAGGTTGAGTGCAGCAAGTTTAAACTTTCCTTGTTAATGTAATCTAAAAAAGATGCACAACTTAGTAGATTGGCCTCATTTCTAAAAATAGTTTATTTACAAAAGAAACATCTTCAGTACTGAACATTGTACTGTGTGAAATAATGTAAATAGGTTCTAGGAATCAGTTTAATTTCTAAGAAGATGGTTGAGTCCAGCAAGTTCAAACTTTCCTTGTTAATGTAAGCTAAAAAGATGGCCAAGTTAGCAGAGTCACCTCATTTGTAAAATAGTTTGTTGAGAAAATTAACTTCTTTAATGCCGAACATTGTACTGTGTGAAATAAGCTCATTCGGTTCTAGGTATCAGTTGCTTTCCAATAAAGAATGTTGAGTGCAGCAAGTTCAAACTTTCCTTGTTAATGTAATCTAAAAAGATGCACAGCTTAGTAGATTGGCCTCATTTATAAAGTAGTTTGTTTACAAAAGAAACATCTTCATTACCGAACACTATGCTATGTGAAATGAGCTAGTTCAGTTCTAGGAATCACTTGCTTTCCTACGAAGAAGGTTGAGTGCAGCAAACTTAAACTTTCCTTGTTAATGTAATCTGAAAAGATGCACAACTTAGTAGATTGGCCTCATTTCTAAAGTAGTTTCTTTAGAAAAGAAACATCTTCAGTACCGAACACTGTACTGTGTGAAATAAGTGAATTCACTTCTAGGAATCAGTTTAATTTCTACGAAGATGGTTGAGTGCAGCAAGTTCAAACTTTCTTTGGTAATGTAATCTAAAAACATGGCCAACTTAGTAGATTCGCCTCATTTGTAAAGTAGTTTGTGGAGAAAACAAACATCTTCATTGCCAAACAGTGTACTGTGAAAAAAAAGCTCATTCGGTTCTGGGAATCAGTTGCTTTCCTACTAAGAAGGTTGAGTGCAGCAAGTTCAAACTTTCCTTGTTAATGTAATCTGAAAAGTTGCACAACTTAGTAGATTGGCCTCATTTCTAAAGTAGTTTGTTTAGAAAACAAACATCTTCATTACCGAACACTGTACTATGTGAAATAAGCTAGTTCCGTTCTAGGAATCACTTTCTTTCCTACGAAGAAGGTTGAGTGCAGCAAGTTCAAACTTTCCTCGTTTGTGTAATCTAACAAGATTTACAAGTTAGTGGATGCGGGTCATTTCTAAAGTGGTTTCCTTATAAAACAAACATCTTCAGTAGTGAACACTGTACTGTGTGAAATAAGTTAATTCGGTTCTAGGAATCAGTTTCCTTTCTACGAAGATGGTTGAGTGCAGCAAGTTCAAACTTTCCTTGCTAATGTAATCTAAAAAGTTGGCCAAGTTTGCATAGTCACCTCATTTGTAAAGAAGTTTGTTGAGAAAATTAACAGGTTTATTGCCGAACATTGTACTGTGTGAAATACGCTCATTCGGTTCTAGGAATCACTTGCTTTCCTACAAAGAAGGTTGAGTGCAGCAAGTTCAAACTTTCCTTGTTAATGTAATCTGAAAAGATGCACAACTTAGTAGATTGGCCTCATTTCTAAAGTAGTTTGTTTACAAAACAAACATCTTCATTACCGAACACTATACTAAGTGAAATGAGCTAGTTCGGTCCTTGGAATCACTTGCGTTCCTACGAAGATGGTTGAGTGCAGTAAGTTCAAACTTTCCTTGTTAATGTAATCTAAAAAGCTGTCCAAGTTAGTAGATTCGCCTCATTTCTAAAGTAGTTTCTTTAGAAAACTAACCTTCATTGCCAAACATTGTACTGTGTGAAATGAGCTAATTCTATTCTAGGAATCAGATTACTTTCTACGAAGATGGTTGAGTTTAGCAAGTTCAAACTTTCCTTGTTAATGTAATCTGCAAAGATGGCCAAGTTTGTAGACTCACCTCATTTGTAAAGTAGTTTGTTGAGAAAACAAACATCTTCATTTCCGAACATTGTACTGTGTGAAAAAAGCTAATTCGGATCTAGAATTCAGTTGCTATCCTACAAAGACGGTTGAGTGCAGCAAGTTCAAATATTCCTTGTTAATGTAATCGAAAAAGATGCACAACTTAGTAGATTGGCCTCATTTCTAAAACAGTTTCTTTAGAAAAGAAACATCTTCAGTACCGAACACTGTACTGTGTGAACTAAGTGAATTCGCTTCTAGGAATCAGTTTAATTTCTACGAAGATGGTTGAGTGCAGCAAGTTCAAACTTTCCTTGTTAATGTAATCTAAAAAGAAGCCAAGTTCGTAGATTCGCCTCATTTGTAACGTAGTTTGTTGAGAAAACCAACATCATCATTGCCAAACATTGTACTGTGTGAAATAAGCTCATTCGGTTCTAGGAATCAGTTGCTTTCCTACAAAGAATGTTGAGTGCAGCAAGTTCAAACTTTCCTTGTTAATGTAATTTAAAAAGATGCACAACTTAGTAAATTGGCCTCATTTATAAAGTAGTTTGTTGAGAAAACAAACATCTTCATTACCGAACACTGTACTATGTAAAATGAGCTAGTTCGGTTCTAGGAATCACTTGCTTTCCTACGAAGAAGGTTGAGTGCAGCAAGTTCAAGCTTTCCTAGTTTGTGTAATCTAAAAAGATGTATAAGTTAGTGGATTCACGTCATTTCTTAAGTGGTTCCTATACAAAACAAACATCTTCAGTACTGAACACTGTACTCTGCGAAAAAAGTTAATTCGGTTCTAGGAATCAGTTTCCTTTCAACGAAGATGGTTGAGTGCAGCAAGTTCAAACTTTCCTTGTTAATGTAATCTAAAAAGATGGCCAAGTTAGCAGATTCACCTCATTTCTAAAGAAGTTTGTTGAAAAAATTAAAATCTTCATTGCCGAACATTTTACTGGGTTAAATAAGCTTATTTGGTTCTAGGAATCAGTTTACTTTCTATGAACATGGTTGAGTTTAGCAAGTTCAAACTTTCCTTGTTAATGTAATCTAAAAAGATGTCCAAGTTAGTAGATTTGCCTCACTGGTAAAGTAGTTTGTTGAGAAAACAAACATCTTCATTGCCAAACATTGTACTGTGTGTAAAAAGCTAATTCGGTTCTAGAATTCAGTTGCTTTCCTACAAAGACGGTTGAGTGCAGAAAGTTCAAACTTTCCTTGTTAATGTAATTTAAAAGATGCACAACTTAGTACATTGGCCTCATTTCTAAAGTAGTTTCTTTACAAAAGAAACATGTTCAGTACCGAACACTGTACTGTGTGAAATAAGTTAATTCGCTTGTAGGAATCAGTTTAATTTCTACTAAGAAGAAGGTTGAGTGCAGGAAGTTCAAACTTTCCTAGTTTGTGCAATCTAACAAGATGTACAAGTTAGTGGATTCGCCTCATTTCTAAAGTAGTTTCTTTAGAAAAGAAATATCTTCAGTACCGAACACTGTACTTTGTGAAATAAGTTCAAGCTCATTCAGTTCTAGAATTCAGGTGCTTTCCTAAAAAGACCGTTGAATGCAGCAAGTTCAAACTTTCCTTTTTAATGTAATCTAAAAAGATGCACAACTTAGTAGATTGGCCTCATTTGTAAAGCAGTGTCTTTAGAAAACAAACCTTCATGCCAAACATTGTACTGTGTGAAATGAGGTAATTCGGTTATAGGAATGAGTTCACTTTCTACGAAGATGGTTGAGTTTAGCAAGTTCAAACTTTCCTTGTTAATGTAATCTAAAAAGACGCACAAATTAGTGGATTCGCCTCATTTGTAAAGTAATTTCTTTAGAAAAGAAACATCTTCAGTACTGTACACTGTACTGTGTGAAATGAATTAATTCGCTTCTAGGAATCAGTTTAATTTCTATGAAGATGGTTGAGTGCAGCAAGTTCAAACTTTCCTTGTTAATGTAATTTGCAAAGATGGCCAAGTTAGTAGATTCACCTCATTTGTAAAGTAGCTTGTTGAGAAAACAAACGTCTTCATTGACGAACATTGTACTGTGTGAAAAAAGCTAATTGGGATCTAGAATACAGTTGCTTTCCTACAAAGACGGTTGAGTGCAGCAAGTTCAAATATTCCTTGTTAATGTATTCTAAAAAGATGCACAAATTAGTGGATTCACCTCATTTCTCAAGTAATTTCTTTAGAAAAGAAACATCTTCAGTACCGAACACTGTACTGTGTGAAATACGTTAATTCGCTTCTAGGAATCAGTTTAATTTCTACGAAGATGGTTGAGGGCAGCAAGTTCAAACTTTCCTTGTTAATGTAATCTAAAAAGATGTCCAAGCTAGTAGATTCGCCTCATTTCTAAAGTAGTTTCTTTAGAAAACAAACCTTCACTGCAAAACATTGTACTGTGTGAAATGAGCTAATTCGGTTCTAGGAATCAGTTTACTTTTATACGAAGATGGTTGAGTTTAGAAACTTCAAACTTTCCTTGTAAATGTAATCTAAAAAGATGTCCAAGTTAGTAGATTCGCCTCATTTCTAATGTAGTTTCTATAGAAAACAAACCTTCATTGCCAATCATTGTACTGTGTGAAATGAGCTAATTAGGTTGTTGGAATGAGTTCACTTTCTACGAAGATGGTTGAGTTTAGCAAGTTAAAACTTTCCTTGTTTATGTAATCTAAAAAAAGATGTCCAAGTTAGTAGATTTGCCTCATTGGTAAAGTAGTCTGTTGAGAAAACAAACATCTTCATTGCTGAACATTTTACTGTGTGAAAAAAGCTAATTTAGTTCTAGAAATCAGTTGCTTTCCTACAAAGACGGTTGAGTGCAGCAAGTTCAAACATTCCTTCTTAATATAATCTAAAACGATGCACAGCGTAGTAGATTGGCCTCATTTCTAAAGTAGTTTCTTTAGAAAAGAAACATCTTCAGTACCGAACACTTTACTGTGTGAAATAAGTTAATTCGCTTCTAGGAATCAGTTTAACTTCTACGAAGAAGGTTGAGCGCAGCAAGTTCAAATTTTCCTAGTTTGTGTAATCTAACAAGATGTACAAGTTAGTGGATTTGCCTCATTTCTAATGTAGTTCCTTCAGAAAAGAAACATCTTAAGTACCAAACACTGTACTGTGTGAAATAAGCTCATTCGGTTCTAGGAATCTGTTGCTTTCCTAGACAGAAGGTTTAGTGCAGAAAGTTCAAACTTTCCTTGTTAATGTAATCTGAAAAGTTGCACAACTTAGTAGATTGGCCTCATTTCTAAAGTTGTTTGTTTACAAAACAAACATCTTCATTACCGAACACTGTAGTATGTGAAATGAGCTAGTTCCGTTCTAGGAATCACTTGCTTTCCTACGAAGAAGGTTGAGTGCAGCAAGTTCAAACTTTCCTTGTTAATGTAATCTAAAAAGATGCACAACTTAGTGGATTCGCCTCATTTCTAAAGTAGTTCCTTTAGAAAAGAAACATCTTCAGTACCGAACACTGTACTGTGTGAAATAAGTGAATTCGCTTCTAGGAATCAGTTTAATTTCTACGAAGATGGTTGAGTGCAGCAACTTCAAACTTTCCTTGTTAATGTAATCTAAAAAGATGGCCAAGTTAGTAGATTCGCCTCATTTGTAAAATAGTTTGTTGAGAAAACAAGCATCTTCATTACCGAACACTGTACTGTGTGAAATGAGCTAGTTCGGTTCTAGGAATCAGTTGCTTTCGTATAAAGAAGGTTGAGTGCAGCAAGTTCAAACTTTCCTTGTCAATGTAATGTAAAAAGATGCATAACTTAGTAGATTGGCCTCATTTCAAAAGTAGTTTCTTCAGAAAAGAAACATCTTCAGTACTGAACACTGTACTGTGTGAAATAAGGTAAATCGGGTCTAGGAATCAGTTTAATTTCTACGAAGATGCTTGAGTGTAGCAAGTTCAAACTTTCCTTGTTAATGTAATCTAAAAAGATGCACAACTTAGTAGATTGGCCTCATTTCTAAAGTAGTTTGTTTACAATCAAACATCTTCATTACCGAACACTATACTATGTGAAATGAGCTAGTTTGGTTCTAGCAATCACTTGCTTTCCTACGGAGAAGGATGAGTGCAGCAAATTCAAACTTTCCTCGTTTGGTTAATCTAACATGATGTACAAGTTAGTGGATTCGCATCGTTTCTAAAGTGGTTTCTTTAAAAAACAAACATCTTCAGTACTGAACACTGTACTGTGTGAAATAAGTTAATTCGATTCTACGAATCAGTTTCCTTTCTACGAATATGGTTGAGTGCAGCAAGTTCAAACTTTCCTTGTTAATGTAATCTAAAAAGATGGCCAAGTTAGCAGAGTCAATTCATTTGTAAAATAGTTTGTTGAGAAAATTAACAACTTTATTGCCGAATATTGTACTGTGTGAAATAAGCTCATTTGGTTCTAGGAATCACTTGCTTTCCTACAAAGAAGGTTGAGTGCAGCAAGTTCAAACTTTCCTTGTTAATGGAATCTAAAAAGATGCACAACTTAGTAGATTGGCCTCATTTCTAAAGTAGTTTCTTTAGAAAAGAAACATCTTTAGTCCCAAACACTGTACTGTGTGCAATGAGTTAATTCGCTTCTAGGAATCAGTTTAATTTCTACGAAGATGGTTGAGTGCAGCAAGTTCAAACGTTCCTAGTTTGTGTAATCTAACAAGATGTACAAGTAACTGGATTCTCGTCCTTTCTAAATTAGTTTCCTTAGAAAACAAACATCTTCAGTACCGACCAGTGTACTGTGTGAAATAAATTAATTCGGTTCTAGGAATCAGTTTCCTTTCTACGAAGACGGTTGAGTTTAGCAAGTTCAAACTTTCCTTGTTAATGTAATCTAAAAAGATGTCCAAGTTAGTAGATTCGCCTCATTTCTAAAGTAGTTTCTTTAGAAAACAAACCTAAATTGCCAAACTTTGTACTGTGTGAAATGAGCTAATTCGGTTCCAGTAATCAGTTTACTTTCTACGAAGATGGTTGAGTTTAGCAAGTTCAAACCTTCCTTGTTAATGTGCTCTAAAAACATGTCCAAAATAGTAGATTTGCCTCATTGGTAAAGTAGTTTGTTGAGAAAACAAACATCTTCATCGCCGAACATTGTACTGTGTGTAAAAAGCTAATTCGGTTCTAGAATTCAGTTGCTTTCCTACAAAGAAGGTTGAGTGCAGCCAGTTCAAACTTTCCCTGTTAATGTAATCTAAAAAGATGCACAACGTAGTAGATTGGCCTCATTGCTAAAGTAGTTTCCTTAGGAAAGAAACATCTTCAGTACCGAACACTGTACTGTGTGAAATAAGGTAATTCGCTTCTAGGAATCAGTTTAATTTCTACGAAGAAGGTTGAGTGCAGCAAGTTCAAACTCTCCTAATTTGTGTAATCTAACAAGATGTACAAGTTAGTGCATTCGCCTCATTTCTAAAGTAGTTTCTTTAGAAAAGAAACATCTTCAGTACCGATCACTGTACTGTGTGAAATAAGGTAATTCGGGTCTAGGAATCAGTTTAATTTCTACAAAGATGGTTGAGTGCAGCAAGTTCAAACTTTCCTAGTTTGTGTAATCTAACAAGATGTACAAGTACCTGGATTCTCGTCCTTTCTAAATTAGTTTCCTTAGAAAACAAACATCTTCAGTACCGAACAGTGTACTGTGTGAAATAAGTTAATTCGGTTCTAGGAATCAGTGTCCTTTCTACGAAGACGGTTGAGTTTAGCAAGTTCAAACTTTCCTTGTTAATGTAATCTAAAAAGATGTCCAAGTTAGTAGATTCGCCTCATTTCTAACGTAGTTTCTTCAGAAAACAAACCTAAATTGCCAAACTTTGTACTGTGTGAAATGAGCTAATTCGGTTCCAGTAATCAGTTTACTTTCTACGAAGATGGTTGAGTTTAGCAAGTTCAAACTTTCCTTGTTAATGTGCTCTAAAAAGATGTCCAAGATAGTAGATTTGCCTCATTGGTAAAGTAGTTTGTTGAGAAAACAAACATCTTCATCGCCGAACATTGTACTGTGTGTAAAAAGCTAATTCGGTTCTAGAATTCAGTTGCTTTCCTACAAAGAAGGTTGAGTGCAGCCAGTTCAAACTTTCCCTGTTAATGTAATCTAAAAAGATGCACAACGTAGTAGATTGGCCTCATTGCTAAAGTAGTTTCCTTAGGAAAGAAACATCTTCAGTACCGAACACTGTACTGTGTGAAATAAGGTAATTCGCTTCTAGGAATCAGTTTAATTTCTACGAAGAAGGTTGACTGCAGCAAGTTCAAACTCTCCTAATTTGTGTAATCTAACAAGATGTACAAGTTAGTGCATTCGCCTCATTTCTAAAGTAGTTTCTGTAGAAAAGAAACATCTTCAGTACCGATCACTGTACTGTTTGAAATAAGGTAATTCGGGTCTAGGAATCAGTTTAATTTCTACGAAGATGGTTGAGTGCAGCAAGTTCAAACTTTCCTTGTTAATGTAATCTAAAAAGATGCACAGCTTAGAAGATTGGCCTCATTTCTAAAGTAGTTTGTTTACAAAACAAACATCTTCATTACCAAACACTACACTATGTGAAATGAGCTAGTTCGGTTCTAGGAATCACTTGCTTTCCTACGAAGAAGGTTGAGTGCAGCAAGTTTAAACTTTCCTTGTTAATGTAATCTGAAAAGATGCACAACTTAGTAGATTGGCCTCATTTCTAAAATAGTTTATTTAGAAAAGAAACATCTTCAGTACTGAACATTGTACTGTGTGAAATAATGTAAATAGGTTCTAGGAATCAGTTTAATTTCTAAGAAGATGGTTGAGTCCAGCAAGTTCAAACTTTCCTTGTTAATGTAGGCTAAAAAGATGGCCAAGTTAGCAGAGTCACCTCATTTGTAAAATAGTTTGTTGAGAAAATTAACTTCTTTATTGCCGAACATTGTACTGTGTGAAATAAGCTCATTCGGTTCTAGGTATCAGTTGCTTTCCAATAAAGAATGTTGAGTGCAGCAAGTTCAAACTTTCCTTGTTAATGTAATCTAAAAAGATGCACAGCTTAGTAGATTGGCCTCATTTCTAAAGTAGTTTGTTTACAAAAGAAACATCTTCATTACCGAACACTATGCTATGTGAAATGAGCTAGTTCGGTTCTAGGAATCACTTGCTTTCCTACGAAGAAGGTTGAGTGCAGCAAGCTTAAACTTTCCTTGTTAATGTAATCTGAAAAGATGCACAACTTAGTAGATTGGCCTCATTTCTAAAGTAGTTTCTTTAGAAAAGAAACATCTTCAGTACAGAACACTATACAGTGTGAAATAAGTTAATTCGCTTCTAGGAATCAGTTTAATTTCTACGAAGAAGGTTGAGTGCAGCAAGTTCAAACTTTCCTTGTTAATGTAATCTAAAAAGATGGCCAAGTTAGAAGATTCACCTCATTTTTAAAGTACTGTGTTGAGAAAACAAACATCTTCATTGCCGAACCTTGTACTGTGTGAAATAAGCTCATTCGGTTCTAGGAATCAGTGGCTTTCCGAAAGAAGGTTGAGTGCAGCAAGTTCAAACTTTCCTTGTTAATGTAATCTAAAAAGATGCACAACTTAGTAGATTGGCCTCATTTCTAAAGTAGATTGTTTAGAAAAAAAACATCTTCATTACTGAACACTATACTATGTGAAATAAGGTAGTTCCATTCTAGGAATCACTTGCTTTCCTACGAAGAACGTTGAGTGCAGTAAGTTCAAACTTTCCCAGTTTGTGTAATATAACAAGATGTACAAGATAGTGGTTTTGCCTCATTTCTAAAGTAGTTTCTTTAGAAAAGAAACATCTTCAGTATTTAACACTGTACTGTGTGAAATAAGTGAATTCACTTCTAGGAATCAGTTTAATTTCTACGAAGATGGTTGAGTGCAGCAAGTTCAAACTTTCTTTGTTAATGTAATCTAAAAAGATGGCCAACTTAGTAGATTCGCCTCATTTGTAAAGTAGTTTGTGGAGAAAACAAACATCTTCATTGCCAAACAGTGTACTGTGAAAAAAAAGCTCATTCGGTTCTGGGAATCAGTTGCTTTCCTATAAAGAAGGTTGAGTGCAGCAAGTTCAAACTTTCCTTGTTAATGTAATCTGAAAAGTTGCACAACTTAGTAGATTGGCCTCATTTCTAAAGTAGTTTGTTTAGAAAACAAACATCTTCATTACCGAACACTGTACTATGTGAAATAAGCTAGTTCCTTTCTAGGAATCACTTTCTTTCCTACGAAGAAGGTTGAGTGCAGCAAGTTCAAACTTTCCTCGTTTGTGTAATCTAACAAGATTTACAAGTTAGTGGATTCGGGTCGTTTCTAAAGTGGTTTCCTTAAAAAACAAACATCTTCAGTAGTGAACACTGTACTGTGTGAAATAAGTTAATTCGGTTCTAGGAATCAGTTTCCTTTCTACGAAGATGGTTGAGTGAAGCAAGTTCAAACTTTCCTTGTTAATGTAATCTAAAAAGTTGGCCAAGTTAGCATAGTCACCTCATTTGTAAAGTAGTTTGTTGAGAAAATTAACATGTTTATTGCCGAACATTGTACTGTGTGAAATACGCTCATTCGGTTCTAGGAATCACTTGCTTTCCTACAAAGAAGGTTGAGTGCAGCAAGTTCAAACTTTCCTTGTTAATGTAATCTTAAAAGATGCACAACTTAGTAGATTGGCCTCATTTCTAAAGTAGTTTGTTTACAAAACAAACATCTTCATTACCGAACACTATACTAAGTGAAATGAGCTAGTTCGGTTCTTGGAATCACTTGCTTTCCTACGAAGATGGTTGAATGCAGCAAGTTCAAACTTTCCTTGTTCATGTAATCTGAAAAGATGCACAACTTCATAGATTGACCTCATTTCTAAAGTAGTTTGTTTAGAAAAGAAACATCTTCACTACTGAACACTGTACTGAGTGAAATAAGGTAAATAAATTCTAGGAATCAGTTTAATTTCTACGAAGAAGGTTGAGTGCAGCAAGTTCAAACTTTTCTTGTTAATGTAATCTAAAAAGATGGCCAAGTTAGAAGATTCGCCTCATTTGTAAAGTACTGTGTTGAGAAAACAAACATCTTCATTGCCGAACATTGTACTGTGTGAAATAAGCTCATTCGGTTCTAGGAATCAGTTGCTTTCCTACAAAGAAGGTTGAGTGCAGCAAGTTCAAACTTTCCTTGTTAATGTAATCTAAAAAGATGCACAACTTAGTAGATTGGCCTCATTTCTAAAGTAGATTGTTTAGAAAACAAACATCTTCATTACTGAACACTGTACTATGTGAAATAAGCTAGTTCCGTTCTAGGAATCACTTGCTTTCCTATGCAGAAGGTTGAGTGCACTAAGTTCAAACTTTCCTAGTTTGTGTAATCTAACAAGATGTACAAGATAGTGGTTTCGCCTCATTTCTAAAGTAGTTTCTTTAGACAAGAAACATCTTCAGTACTGAACACTGTACTGTGTGAAATAAGTGAATTAGCTTCTAAGAATCAGTTTAATTTCTACGAAGATGGTTGAGTGCAGCAAGTTCAAACTTTCTTTGTTAATGTAATCTAAAAACATGGCCAAGTTAGTAGATTCGCCTCATTTGTAAAGTAGTTTGTGGAGAAAACAAACATCTTCATTGCCAAACATTGTACTGTGTGAAATAAGCTCATTCGGTTATAGGAATCAGTTGCTTTCCTACAAAGAAGGTTGAGTGCAGCAAGTTCAAACTTTCCTCGTTTGTGTAATCTAAAAAGATTTACAAGTTAGTGGATTCAGGTCGTTTCTAAAGTGGTTTCCTTATAAAACAAACATCTTCAGTAGTGAACACTGTACTGTGTGAAATAAGTTAATTCGGTTCTAGGAATCATTTTCCTTTCTTCGAAGATGGTTGAGTGCAGCAAGTTCAAACTTTCCTTGTTAATGTAATCTAAAAAGGTGGCCAAGTTAGCAGAGTCACCGCATTTGTAAAGTAGTTTGTTGAGAAAATTTACATCTTTATTGCCGAACATTGTACTGTGTGAAATAAGCTCATTCGGTTCTAGGAATCACTTGCTTACCTACAAAGAAGGTTGAGTGCAGCAAGTTCAAACTTTCCTTGTTAATGTAATCTGAAAAGATGCACAACTTAGTAGATTGGCCGCATTTCTAAAGTAGTTTGTTTACAAAACAAACATCTTCATTACCGAACACTATACTATGTGAAATGAGCTAGTTCGGTTCTTGGAATCACTTCCTTTCCTACGAAGAAGGTTGAGTGCAGCAAGTTCAAACATTCCTTGTTAATGTAATCTGAAAAGATGCACAACTTAGTAGATTGACCTCATTTCTAAAGTAGTTTCTTTAGAAAAGAAACATCTTCAGTACTGAACACTGTACTGAGTGAAATAAGGTAAATAGGTTCTAGGAATCAGTTTAATTTCTAAGAAGATGGTTGAGTGCAGCAATTTCAAACTTTCCTTGTTAATGTAATCTAAAAAGATGGCCATGTTAGCAGAGTCACCTCATTTGTAAAATAGTTTGTTGAGAAAATTAACATCTTTATTGCTGAACATTGTACTGTGTGAAATAAGCTCAATCGGTTCTAGGAATCACTTGCTTTCCTACAAAGAAGGTTGAGGGCAGAAAGTTCAAACATTCCTTGTTAATGTAATCTGAAAAGATGCACAACTTAGTAGATTGGCCTCATTTCTAAAGTAGTTTCTTTAGAAAAGAAACATCTTCAGTATAGAACAGTATACAGTGTGAAATAAGTTAATTCGCTTCTAGGAATCAGTTTAATTTCTACGAAGAAGGTTGAGTGCAGCAAGTTCAAACTTTCCTTGTTAATCTAATCTAAAAAGATTGCCAAGTTAGAAGATTCGCCTCATTTGTAAAGTACTTTCTGAGAAAACAAACACCGTCATTGCCGAACATTGTACTGTGTGAAATAAGCTCATTCGGTTCTAGGAATCAGTTGCTTTCCTACAAAGAAGATTGAGTGCAGCAAGTTCAAACGTTCCTTGTTAATGTAATCTAAAAAGATGCACAACATAGTAGATTGGCCTCATTGCTAAAGTAGTTTCCTTAGGAAAGAAACATCTTCAGTACCGAACACTGTACTGTGTGAAATAAGGTAATTCGCTTCTAGGAATCAGTTTAATTTCTACGAAGAAGGTTGACTGCAGCAAGTTCAAACTCTCCTAATTTGTGTAATCTAACAAGATGTACAAGTTAGTGCATTCGCCTCATTTCTAAAGTAGTTTCTTTAGAAAAGAAACATCTTCAGTACCGATCACTGTACTGTGTGAAATAAGGTAATTCGGGTCTAGGAATCAGTTTAATTTCTACGAAGATGGTTGAGTGCAGCAAGTTCAAACTTTCCTTGTTAATGTAATCTAAAAAGATGCACAGCTTAGAAGATTGGCCTCATTTCTAAAGTAGTTCGTTTACAAAACAAACATCTTCATTACCAAACACTATACTATGTGAAATGAGCTAGTTCGGTTCTAGGAATCACTTGCTTTCCTACGAAGAAGGTTGAGTGCAGCAAGTTTAAACTTTCCTTGTTAATGTAATCTGAAAAGATGCACAACTTAGTAGATTGGCCTCATTTCTAAAATAGTTTATTTACAAAAGAAACATCTTCAGTACTGAACATTGTACTGTGTGAAATAATGTAAATAGGTTCTAGGAATCAGTTTAATTTCTAAGAAGATGGTTGAGTCCAGCAAGTTCAAACTTTCCTTGTTAATGTAAGCTAAAAAGATGGCCAAGTTAGCAGAGTCACCTCATTTGTAAAATAGTTTGTTGAGAAAATTAACTTCTTTAATAGCGAACATTGTACTGTGTGAAATAAGCTCATTCGGTTCTAGGTATCAGTTGCTTTCCAATAAAGAATGTTGAGTGCAGCAAGTTCAAACTTTCCTTGTTAATGTAATCTAAAAAGATGCACAGCTTAGTAGATTGGCCTCATTTATAAAGTAGTTTGTTTACAAAAGAAACATCTTCATTACCGAACACTATGCTATGTGAAATGAGCTAGTTCAGTTCTAGGAATCACTTGCTTTCCTACGAAGAAGGTTGAGTGCAGCAAGCTTAAACTTTCCTTGTTAATGTAATCTGAAAAGATGCACAACTTAGTAGATTGGCCTCATTTCTAAAGTAGTTTCTTTAGAAAAGAAACATCTTCAGTACAGAACACTATACAGTGTGAAATAAGTTAATTCGCTTCTAGGAATCATTTTAATTTCTACGAAGAAGGTTGAGTGCAGCAAGTTCAAACTTTCCTTGTTAATGTAATCTAAAAAGATGGCCAAGTTAGAAGATTCACCTCATTTGTCAAGTACTGTGTTGAGAAAACAAACATCTTCATTGCCGAACCTTGTACTGTGTGAAATAAGCTCATTCGGTTCTAGGAATCAGTTGCTTTCCGAAAGAAGGTTGAGTGCAGCAAGTTCAAACTTTCCTTGTTAATGTAATCTAAAAAGATGCACAACTTAGTAGATTGGCCTCATTTCTAAAGTAGATTGTTTAGAAAACAAACATCTTCATTACTGAACACTATACTATGTGAAATAAGGTAGTTCCATTCTAGGAATCACTTGCTTTCCTACGAAGAACGTTGAGTGCAGTAAGTTCAAACTTTCCCAGTTTGTGTAATATAACAAGATGTACAAGATAGTGGTTTTGCCTCATTTCTAAAGTAGTTTCTTTAGAAAAGAAACATCTTCAGTACCGAACACTGTACTGTGTGAAATAAGTGAATTCACTTCTAGGAATCAGTTTAATTTCTACGAAGATGGTTGAGTGCAGCAAGTTCAAACTTTCTTTGGTAATGTAATCTAAAAACATGGCCAACTTAGTAGATTCGCCTCATTTGTAAAGTAGTTTGTGGAGAAAACAAACATCTTCATTGCCAAACAGTGTACTGTGAAAAAAAAGCTCATTCGGTTCTGGGAATCAGTTGCTTTCCTACAAAGAAGGTTGAGTGCAGCAAGTTCAAACTTTCCTTGTTAATGTAATCTGAAAAGATGCACAACTTAGTAGATTGGCCTCATTTCTAAAGTAGTTTGTTTACAAAACAAACATCTTCATTACCGAACACTATACTAAGTGAAATGAGCTAGTTCGGTCCTTGGAATCACTTGCGTTCCTACGAAGATGGTTGAGTGCAGTAAGTTCAAACTTTCCTTGTTCATGTAATCTGAAAAGATGCACAACTTCATAGATTGACCTCATTTCTAAAGTAGTTTGTTTAGAAAAGAAACATCTTCAGTACTGAACACTGTACTGAGTGAAATAAGGTAAATAAGTTCTAGGAATCAGTTTAATTTCTACGAAGAAGGTTGAGTGCAGCAAGTTCAAACTTTTCTTGTTAATGAAATCTAAAAAGATGGCCAAGTTAGAAGATTCGCCTCATTTGTAAAGTACTGTGTTGAGAAAACAAACATCTTCATTGCCGAACACTGTACTGTGTGAAATAAGCTCATTCGGTTCTAGGAATCAGTTGCTTTCCTACAAAGAATTTTGAGTGCAGCAAGTTCAAACTTTCCTTGTTAATGTAATCTAAAAAGATGCACAACTTAGTAGATTGGCCTCATTTCTAAAGTAGATTGTTTAGAAAACAAACATCTTCATTACTGAACACTGTACTATGTGAAATAAGCTAGTTCCGTTCTAGGAATCACTTGCTTTCCTACGCAGAAGGTTGAGTGCACTAAGTTCAAACTTTCCTAGTTTGTGTAATCTAACAAGATGTACAAGATAGTGGTTTCGCCTCATTTCTAAAGTAGTTTCTTTAGACAAGAAACATCTTCAGTACCGGACACTGTACTGTGTGAAATAAGTGAATTAGCTTCTAGGAATCAGTTTAATTTCTGCGAAGATGGTTGAGTGCAGCAAGTTCAAACTTTCTTTGTTAATGTAATCTAAAAACATGGCCAAGTTAGTAGATTCGCCTCATTTGTAAAGTAGTTTGTGGAGAAAACAAACATCTTCATTGCCAAACATTGTACTGTGTGAAATAAGCTCATTCGGTTATAGGAATCAGTTGCTTTCCTACAAAGAAGGTTGAGTGCAGCAAGTTCAAACTTTCCTCGTTTGTGTAATCTAAAGAGATTTACAAGTTAGTGGATTGGGGTCGTTTCCAAAGTGGTTTCCTTATAAAACAAACATCTTCAGTAGTGAACACTGTACTGTGTGAAATAAGTTAATTCGGTTCTAGGAATCATTTTCCTTTCTTCGAAGATGGTTGAGTGCAGCAAGTTCAAACTTTCCTTGTTAATGTAATCTAAAAAGGTGGCCAAGTTAGCAGAGTCACCTCATTTGTAAAGTAGTTTGTTGAGAAAATTTACATCTTTATTGCCGAACATTGTACTGTGTGAAATAAGCTCATTCGGTTCTAGGAATCACTTGCTTACCTACAAAGAAGGTTGAGTGCAGCAAGTTCAAACTTTCCTTGTTAATGTAATCTGAAAAGATGCACAACTTAGTAGATTGGCCGCATTTCTAAAGTAGTTTGTTTACAAAACAAACATCTTCATTACCGAACACTATACTATGTGAAATGAGCTAGTTCGGTTCTAGGAATCACTTGCTTTCCTACGAAGAAGGTTGAGTGCAGCAAGTTCAAACATTCCTTGTTAATGTAATCTGAAAAGATGCACAACTTAGTAGATTGACCTCATTTCTAAAGTAGTTTCTTTAGAAAAGAAACATCTTCAGTACTGAACACTGTACTGAGTGAAATAAGGTAAATAGGTTCTAGGAATCAGTTTAATTTCTAAGAAGATGGTTGAGTGCAGCAAGTTCAAACTTTCCTTGTTAATGTAATCTAAAAAGATGGCCAAGTTAGCAGAGTCACCTCATTTGTAAAATAGTTTGTTGAGAAAATTAACATCTTTATTGCCGAACATTGTACTGTGTGAAATACGCTCAATCGGTTCTAGGAATCACTTGCTTTCCTACAAAGAAGGTTGAGTGCAGCAAGTTCAAACATTCCTTGTTAATGTAATCTGAAAAGATGCACAACTTAGTAGATTGGCCTCATTTCTAAAGTAGTTTCTTTAGAAAAGAAACATCTTCAGTATAGAACAGTATACAGTGTGAAATAAGTGAATTCGCTTCTAGGAATCAGTTTAATTTCTACGAAGAAGGTTGAGTGCAGCAAGTTCAAACTTTCCTTGTTAATCTAATCTAAAATGATGGCCAAGTTAGAAGATTCGCATCATTTGTAAAGTACTTTCTGAGAAAACAAACATCTTCATTGCCGAACATTGTACTGTGTGAAATAAGCTCATTCGGTTCTAGGAATCAGTTGCTTTCCTACAAAGAAGATTGAGTGCAGCAAGTTCAAACTTTCCTTGTTAATGTAATCTAAAAAGATGCACAACTTAGTAGATTGGCCTCATTTCTAAAGTAGATTGTTTAGAAAACAAACATCTTCATTACCGTAGACTGTACTATGTGAAATAAGCTAATTCTGTTCTAGGAATCACTTGCTTTCCTCCAAAGAAGGTTGAGTGCAGCAAGTTCAAACTTTACTTGTTAATGTAATCTAAAAAGATGCACAACTTAGTAGATTGGCCTCATTTCTAATGTAGTTTCTTTAGAAAAGAAACATCTTTAGTACCGAACACTGTACTGTGTGAAATAAGTTAATTCGCTTCTAGGAATCAGTTTAATTTCTACGAAGATGGTTGGGTTTAGCAAGTTCAAACTTTCCTTGTTAATGTGCTCTAAAAAGATGTGCAAGTTAGTAGATTTGCCTCCTTGGGAAAGTAGTTTGTTGAGAAAACAAACATCTTCATCGCCGAACATTGTACTGTGTGAAAAAAGCTAATTTAGTTCTAGAATTCAGTTGCTTTCCTACAAAGAATGTTGAGTGCAGCCAGTTCAAACTTTCCTTGTTAATGTATTCTAAAAAGATGCACAACTTAGTAGATTGGCCTCATTTCCAAAGTAGTTTCCTTAGAAAAGAAACATCTTCAGTACCGAACACTGTACTGTGTGAAATAAGTTAATTCGCTTCTCGGAATCAGTTTAATTTCTAGGAAGAAGGTTGAGTGCAGCAAGGTAAAACTTACCTTGTTAATGTAATCTAAAATGATGGCCAAGTTAGAAGATTCTCCTGATTTGTAAAGTACTTTGTTGAGAAAACAAACATCTTCATTGCGGAACATTGTACTGTGTGAAATAAGCTCATTCGTTTCTAGGAATCAGTTTCTTTCCTACAAAGAAGGTTGAGTGCAGCAAGTTGAAACTTTCCTTGTTAATATAATCTGAAAAGATGAACAAGTTAGTAGATTTTGTCCTCATTTCTAAAGTAGTTTGTTTATGTAAAACAAACATCTTCATTACCGTTTCTTTCACTGTTACAGTGTGAAATAAGTTAAAAAGATGAACAACGTAGGAATCAGTTTAATTTATAAAACAAAAGATGGTTGAGTGCAGCAAGTTCAAACTTTCCTTGTTAATGTAATCTAAAAGGATGGCCAAGTTAGCAGAGTCACCTCATTTGTAAAATAGTTTCTTGAGAAAACAAACATCTTCATTGTCGAACATTGTACTGTGTGAAATAAGCTCATTCGGTTTTAGGAGTCACTTGCTTTCCTACAAATAAGGTTGAGTGCAGCAAGTTCAAACTTTCCTTGTTAATGCAATCTGAAACGATGCACAACTTAGTAGATTGGCCTCATTTCTGAAGTAGTTTGTTTAGAAAACAAACATCTTCATTACCGAACACTGTACTATGTGAAATAAACTAGTTCCGTTCTAGGAATCACTTGCTTTCCAACAAAGAAGGTTGAGTGCAGCAAGTTCAAACTTTCCTAGTTTGTGTAATCTAACAAGATGTACAAGTTAGTTCATTCGCCTCATTTCTAAAGTAGTTTCTTTAGAAAAGAAACATCTTCAGTACCGAACACTGTACTGTGTGAAATAAGTGAATTCGCTTCTAGGAATCAGTTTAATTTCTACGAAGATGGTTGAGTTTAGCAAGTTCAAACTTTCCTTGTTAATGTAACTGCAAAGATGGCCAAGTTAGTAGACTCACCTCATTTGTAAAGTAGTTTGTTGAGAAAACAAACATCTTCATTTCCGAACATTGTACTGTGTGAAATAAGCTCATTCGATTCTAGAATTCAGTTGCTGTCCTACAAAGACGGTTGAGGGCAGCAAGTTCAAACATTCCTTGTTAATGTATTCTAAAAAGATGCACAACTTAGTGGATTCACCTCATTTCTAAAGTAATTGCTTTGGAAAAGAAACATCTTCAGTACGGAACACTGTACTGTGTGAAATGTTAATTCGCTTCTAGGAATCAGTTTAATTTCTACGAAGATGGTTGAGTCCAGCAAGTTTAAACTTTCCTTGTTAACGTAATCTATAAAGATGACCAAGTTAGAAGATTCACCTCATTTGTAAAGTACGTTGTTGAGAAATCAAACATCTTCATTGCCGAACATTGTACTGTGTGAAATAAGCTCATTCGGTTCTAGGAATCAGTTGCTTTCCTACAAAGAAGGTTGAGTGCAGCAAGTTCAAACTTTCCTTGTTAATGTAACCTAAAAAGATGCACAACATAATAGATTGGCCTCATTTCTAAAGTAGTGTGTTTAGAAAACAAACATCTTCATTAACGAACACTGTACTATGTGAAATAAGCTAGTTCTTTTCTAGGAATCACTTGCTTTCCTACTAAGAAGGTTGAGTGCAGCAAGTTCAAACTTTCCTAGTTTGTGTAATCTAACAAGATGTACAAATTAGTGGATTTGCGTCATGTCTAAATTAGTTTCTTTAGAAAACAAACATCTTCAGTACCGAACACTGTACTCTGTGAAATAAGTGAATTCGCTTCTAGGGATCAGTTTAATTACTACGAAGAAGGTTGAGTGCAGCAAGTTCAAAGTGTACTAGTTTGTGTAATCTAACAAGATGTACAAGTTAGTGGATTCGCCTCATTTCTAAAGTAGTTTCTTTAGAAAAGAAACATCTTCATTACCGAACACTGTACTGTATGATATAAGTTCAAGCTCATTCAGTTCTAGAATTCAGGTGCTTTCCTACAAAGACTGTTGAATGCAGCAAGTTCAAATTTTCCTTGTTAATGTAATCTAAAAAGATATCGAAGTTAGTAGATTCGCCTCATTTCTAAAGTAGTTTCTTTAGAAAACTAACCTTCATTGCCAAACATTGTACTGTGTGAAATGAGCTAATTCTATTCTAGGAATCAGATTACTTTCTACGAAGATGGTTGAGTTTAGCAAGTTCAAACTTTCCTTGTTAATGTAACTGCAAAGATGGCCAAGTTAGTAGACTCACCTCATTTGTAAAGTAGTTTGTTGAGAAAACAAACATCTTCATTTCCGAACATTGTACTGTGTGAAATAAGCTCATTCGATTCTTGAATTCAGTTGCTGTCCTACAAAGACGGTTGAGTGCAGCAAGTTCAAACATTCCTTGTTAATGTATTCTAAAAAGATGCACAACTTAGTGGATTCACCTCATTTCTAAAGTAATTGCTTTGGAAAAGAAACATCTTCAGTACGGAACACTGTACTGTGTGAAATGTTAATTCGCTTCTAGGAATCAGTTTAATTTCTACGAAGATGGTTGAGTCCAGCAAGTTTAAACTTTCCTTGTTAATGTAATCTATAAAGATGGCCAAGTTAGAAGATTCACCTCATTTGTAAAGTACGTTGTTGAGAAAACAAACATCTTCATTGCCGAACATTGTACTGTGTGAAATAAGCTCATTCGGTTCTAGGAATCAGTTGCTTTCCTACAAAGAAGGTTGAGTGCAGCAAGTTCAAACTTTCCTTGTTAATGTAACCTAAAAAGATGCACAACTTAGGGGATTCGCCTCATTTCTAAAGTAATTCTTTAGAAAAGAAACATCTTCAGTACCGAACACTGTACTGTCTGAAATAAGTTAATTGGGATCTAGGAATCAGTTTCCTTTCTACGAAGATGGTTGAGTGTAGCAAGTTCAAACTTTCCTTGTTAATGTAATCTAAAAAGATGTCCAAGTTAGTAGATTGCCCTCATTTCTAAAGTAGTTTCTTTAGATAACAAACCTTCATTGACAAACATTGTACTGTGTGAAATGAGCTAATTCGGTTCTAGGAATCAGTTTACTTTCTACGAAGATGGTTGAGTTTAGCAAGTTCAAACTTTCCTTGTTAATGTAAGCTAAAAAGATGTCCAAGTTAGTAGATTGCCCTCATTTCTAAAGTAGTTTCTTTAGAAAACAAACGTTCATTGCCAATCATTGTACTGTGTGAAATAAGCTAATTCGGTTGTAGGAATTAGTTTACTTTCTACGAAGATGGTTGAGTTCAGCAAGTTGAAACTTTCCTTGTTAATGTAATCTAAAAAGATGTTCAAGTTAGTAGATTTGCCTCATTGGTAAAGTAGTCTGTTGATAAAACAAATATCTTCACTGCCAAACATTGTACTCTGTGTAAAAAAGCTAATTTATTTCTAGAAATCACTTGCTTTCCTACAATGACGGTTTAGTGCAGCAAGTTCAAACTTTCCTTGTTAATATAATCTAAAAACATGCACAACGTATTAGATTGGCCTCATTTCTAAAGTAGTTTCTTTAGAAAAGAAACATCTTCAGTACCGAACACTGTACTGTGTGAAATAAGTTAATTCGCTTCTTGGAATCAGTTTAATTTCTACGAAGAAGGTTGAGTGCAGCAAGTTCAAATTTCCCTAGTTTGTGTAATCTAACAAGATATACAAGTTAGTGGATTCGCCTCATTTCTAATGTAGTTCCTTTAGAAAAGAAACATCTTCAGTACCAAACACTGTACTGTGTGAAATAAGTTAATTCGCTTGTAGGAATCAGTTTAATTTCTATGAAGAAGGTTGAGTGTAGCAAGTTCAAACTTTCCTTGTTAATGTAATCTAAAAAGATGGCCAAGTTAGAAGATTTGCCTCATTTGTAAAGTACTTTGTTGAGAAAACAAACATCTTCATTGCCAAACATTGTACTGTGTGAAATAAGCTCATTCGTTTCTAGGAATCAGTTGCTTTCCTACAAAGAATGTTGAGTGCAGCAAGTTCAAACTTTCCTTGTTAATGTAATCTAAAAAATGTCCAAGTTAGTAGATTTGCCTCATTTGTAAAGTAGTTTGTTGAGAAAACAAACATCTTCATTGCCGAACATTGTACTGTGTGAAAAAAGCTAATTCGGATCTAGAATTCAGTTGCTTTCCTATAAAGACGGTTGAGTGCAGCAAGTTCAAACATTCCTTGTTAATGTAATCTCAAAAGATGCACAACTTAGTGAATTCGCCTCATTTCTAAAGTAATTTCTTTAGAAAAGAAACATCTTCAGTACCGAACACTGTACTGTGTGAAATGAGTTAATTCCCTTCTAGGAATCAGTTTAATTTCTACGAAGATGGTTGAGTGCAGAAAGTTCAAACTTTCCTTGTTAATGTAATCTGCAAAGATGGCCAAGTTAGTAGATTCACCTCATTTGTAAAGTAGTTTGTTGAGAAAACAAACATCTTCATTGCCGAACATTGTACTGTGTGAAAAAAGGTAATTCGGATCTAGAATTGAGTTGCTTTCCTACATAGACGGTTGAGTGCAGCAAGTTCAAACATTCCTTTTTAATGTATTCAAAAAAGATGCACAACTTAGTGCATTCGCCTCATTTCTAAAGTAATTTCTTCAGAAAAGAAACATCTTCAGTACGGAACACTGTACTGTGTGTACTGTTAATTCACTTCTAGGAATCAGTTTAATTTCTACGAAGATGGTTGAGTGCAGCAAGTTCAAACTTTCCTTGTTAATGTAATCTAAAAAGATGGCCAAATTTCTAGATTCGCCTCATTTGTAAAGTACTTTGTTGAGAAAACAAACATCTTCATTGCCGAACATTGTACTGTGTGAATTAAGCTCATTCGGTTTGAGGAATCACTTGCTTTCCTACAAAGAAGGTGTAGTGCAGCAAGTTCAAACATTCCTTGTTAATGTAACATAAAAACATGCACAACTTAGTAGATTGGCCTCATTTCTAAAGTAGTTTGTTTAGAAAACAAACATCTTCATTACCGAACACTCTACTATGTGAAATGAGCTAGTTCGGTTCTAGGAATCACTTGCTTTCCTACGAAGAAGGTTGAGTGCAGCAAGTTCAAACTTTCCTTGTTAATGTAATCTAAAAAGATGGCCAAGTTAGTAGATTGGCCTCATTTGTAAAGTAGTTTGTTGAGAAAACAAACATCTTCATTGCCAAACATTGTACTGTGTGAAATAATCTCATACGGTTCTAGGAATCAGTTGCTTTCCTACAAAGAAGGTTGAGTGCAGCAAGTTCAAACTTTCCTTGTTAATGTAATCTGAAAAGTTGCACAACTTAGTAGATGGGCCTCATTTCTAAAGTAGTTTGTTTAGAAAACAAACATCTTCATTACCGAACACTATACTATGTGAAATGAGCTAGTTCGGTTCTAGGAATCACTTGCGTTCCTACGAAGAAGGTTGAGTGCAGCAAGTTCAAACTTTCCTCGTTTGTGTAATCTAACTAGATTTACAAGTTAGTGGATTTGAATCATTTCTAAAGTGGTTTCCTTATAAAAGAACATCTTCAGTAGTGAACACCGTACTGTGTGAAATAAGTTAATTCGGTTCTAGGAATCACGAAGATGGTTGAGTGCAGCAAGTTCAAACTTTCCTTGTTAATGTAATCTAAAAAGATGGCCAAGTTAGCAGAGTCACCTCATTTGTAAAGTAGTTTGTTGAGAAAAATAACATCTTTGGTTTACTGTGTGAAAAAAGAATCACTTCTTTCAGTTGAGTGCAGCAAGTTCAAACTTTCATTGTCAATGTAATGTAAAAGTGAAAGTAGATTGGCCTCATTTTAAAGTAGTTTCTTTAGAAAAGAAACATCTTCAGTACCGAACACTGTACTCTGTGAAGTAAGTTATTTCCTTTCTAGCAATCACTTTAATTTCTACAAAGAAGGTTGAGTGCAGCAAGTTCAAACTTTCCTTGTTAATGTAATCTAAAAAGATGGCCAAGTGAGAAGATTCGCCTGATTTGTAAAGTACTTTGTTGAGAAAACAAACATCTTCATTGCCGAACATTGTACTGTATGAAATAAGCTCATTCGGTTCTAGGAATCACTTGCTTTCCTACAAAGAAGGTTGAGTGCAGCACGTTCAAACTTTCCTTGTTAATGTAATCTAAAAAGATTCGCAACTTAGTAGATTGGCCTCATTTCTAAAGTAGATTCTTTGGAAAAGAAACATCTTCAGTACCGAACACTGTACTGTGTGAAATAAGTTAATTTGCTTCTAAGAAACAGTTTATTTTCTACGAAGAAGGTTGAGTGCAGCTGGTTCAAACGTTCCTTGTTAATGTAAACTAAAAAGATGCACAACTTAGTAGATTGGCCTCAATTGTAAAGTACTTTGTGAGAAAACAAACATCTTCATTGCCGAACATTGTACTGTGTGAAATAAGCTCATTCGTTTCTAGGAATCAGTTGCTTTCCTACAAAGAAGGTTGAGTGCAGCAAGTTCAAACTTTCCTTGTTAATGTAATCTAAGGAGATGCACAACTTAGTAGATTGGCCCCATTTCTAAAGTAGTTTGTTTAGAAAACAAACATCTTCATTACCAAACACTGTACTATGTAAAATAAGCTAGTTCCGTTCTAGGAATCACTTGTTTTCCTACGAAGAAGGTTGAGTGCAGCAAGTTCAAACTTTCCTAGTTTGTGTAATCTAACAAGATGTACAAGTTATTGCATTCGCCTCATTTCTAAAGTAGTTTCTTTAGAAAAGAAACATCGTCAGTACCGAACACTGTACTGTGTCAAATAAGGTAATTCGGTTCTAGGAATCAGTTTAATTTCTACGAAAATTGTTGAGTGCAGCAAGTTCAAACTTTCCTTGTTAATGTAATCTGAAAAGATGCACAACTTAGTAGATTGGCCTCATTTTTAAAGTAGTTTCTTTAGAAAACAAACATCTTCATTACCGAATTCTGTACTATGTGAAATGAGCTAGTTCGATTCTAAGAATCACTTGCTTTCCTACGAAGAAGGTTGAGTGCAGGAAGTTCAAACTTTCCTAGTTTGTGTAATCTAACAAGATGTACAAGATAGTGGTTTCGAGTCGTTTCTAAAGTGGTTTCTTTAGAAAACAAACATCTTCAGTACTGAGCACTGGACTGTGTGAAATAAGTTAATTCGGTTATAGGAATCAGTTTCCTTTTTAGGAAGATGGTTGATTGCAGCAAGTTCAAACTTTCCTTGTTAATGTAATCCAGAAAGATGGCCAAGTTAGCAGATTCACCTCATTTGTAAGGTAGTTTGTTGAGAAAATTAACATCTTTATTTCCGAACATTGTACTTTGTGAAATAAGCTCATTCGGTTCTAGGAATCAGTTGCTTTCCTACAAAGAAGGTTCAGTGCAGCAAGTTCAAACTTTCCTTGCTAATGTAATCTAAAAAGATTCATAACTTAGTAGATTGGCCTCATTTCTAAAGTAGTTTCTTTAGAAAAGAAACATCTTCAGTACCGAACACTGTACAGTGTGAAATAAGTTAATTCGCTTCTAGGAATCAGTTTAATTTCTACGAAGAAGGTTGAGTGTAGCAAGTTCAAACTTTCCTTGTTAATGTAATCTAAAAAGATGGCCCAGTTAGAAGATTCGCCTCATTTGTAAAGTACTTTTTTGAGAAAACAAGCATCTTTATTACTGAACATTGTACTGTGTGAAATAAGCTCATTCGGTTCTAGGAATCTGTTGCTTTCCTACAAAGAAGGTTGAGTTTACCAAGTTCAAACTTTCCTTGTTAATGAAATCTAAAATTTGTCCAAGTTAGTAGATTCACCTCCTTTCTAATGTAGTTTATTTAGAAAGCAAACCTAAATTGCCAAACTTTGTACTGTGTGAAATGAGCTAATTCGCTTCTAGGAATCAGTTTACTTTCTACGAAGATAGTTGAGTTCAGCAAGTTCAAACTTTCCTTGTTAATGTAACCTCAAAAGATGTCCAAGTTAGTAGATTTGACTCATTTGTAAAGTAGTTTGTTTAGAAAACAAACATCTTCATTCCCGAACATTGTACTGTGTGAAAAAAGCTAATTCGGATCTTGAATTCAGTTGCTTTCTTACAAAGACGGTTGAGTGCGGCAAGTTCAAACATTCCTTGTTAATGTAATCTAAAAAGATGCACAACTTAGTGGATTTGCCTCATTTCTAAAGTAATTTCTTTAGAAAAGAAACATCTTCAGTACCGAACACTGTACTGTGTGAAATAAGTTAATTCGCTTCTAGGAATCAGTTTAATTTCAACGAAGATGGTTGAGGACAGTAAGTTCAAACTTTCCTTGTTAATGTAATCTAAAAAGATGGCCAAGTTAGTAGATTCACCTCGTTTGTAAAGTAGTTTGTTGAGAAAACAAACATCTTCTTTGCCAAACATTGTACCGTGTGAAAAAACGTAATTCGGATCTTGAATTCAGTTGGTTTCCTAAAAAGACGGTTGTGTGCAGCAAGTTCAAACATTCCTTGTTAATGTATTCTAAAAAGATGCACAACTTAGTAGATTGGCCTCATTTCAAAAGTAGTTTGTTTAGAAAACAAACATCTTCATTACCGAACACTGTACTATGTGAAATAAGCTAGTTCCGTTCTAGGAATCACTTGCTTTCCTACGAAGAAGGTTGAGTGCAGCAAGTTCAAACTTTCCTAGTTTGTGTAATCTAACAAGATGTACAAGTTACTGGATTCTCGTCATTTCTAAATTAGTTTCTTTAGAAAACAAACATCTTCAGTTCCGAACAGTGTAGTGTGTGAAATAAGTTAATTTGGTTCTAGGAATCAGTTTCCTTTCTACGAAGATGGTTGAGTTTAGCAAGTTCAAACTTTCCTTCTTAATGTAATCTAAAAAGATGTCCAAGTTAGTAGATTTGCCTCATTTCTAAAGTAGTTTCTTTAGAAAACAAACCTTCATTGCCAAACTTTGTACTGTGTGAAATGAGCTAATTCGGTTCTAGAAATCAGTTTACTTTCTACGAAGATGGTTGAGTGCAGCAAGTTCAAACTTTCCTTGTTAATGTAATCTAAAAAGATGGCCAAATTAGCAGATTCACCTCATTTGTAAGGTAGTTTGTTGAGTAAATTAACATCTTTATTGCCGAATATTTGTAGTGTGTGAAATAAGCTCATTCGGTTCTAGGAATCAATTGCTTTCCTACAAAGAAGTTTGAGTGCAGCAAGTTCAAACTTTCCTTGTTAATGTAATCTAAAAAGATGCACAACTTAGTAGATTCGCCTCATTTCTAAAGTAGTTTCTTTAGAAAAGAAATATCATGTTCTCTCCAGGTTCCTGTGGTTCGAGTATTCCCTCCGTAGGCCTGCTGAAGGATCACTGTTTTAGCCTGTTGTTCAGAGTAAAGGGTTTTGTATTATTTTTCCCTTCTGGGTCCCAATTTGTATCCCCCTTGTCTTCCCTCCCACCCTCTGATTCCCTCCCACCATTACCCCCTCTCCATCCCACCCTCCTTCTTGTCTCGTCCTCAGAGTGTTTATTAGGTTTGGCCACATGTCACGTGGAATCTAGTTAGGGGCGATAGATCCACTCAGTGGAGTGGAACTCATTGCTGGAACTGGGAAATAAGTCAAAGCCATGTACAAAAATGAGCTCAGTCTCCAAGATCTAGTGGCCACCAAATGTGGGCTAGAAGAGAGCCAATGCATATAAAGTTCCCTCTAAAACATATATGGTTATCCCTTCTATCTAGTACTAACTTCTCTCTCCGTTGGAGAATTTGCTTATCTCTTTTCCAGGTGGACAATGAACCTGAAGGGAGGATCAGCTAACCACACCTCACCAGCTGAAACCATAGAAAAACGCAGGGGAAGGGCAAGAATACAGCACTCAAGGCGATCACAACACCAGAAAAAGGCTGAAGGAGATAAATACAGAGAACATCCAACTCCAGTCATTAGCCAGATATCCAGAGACACAGAGGCTCCCAAAACCTCATCAAGGAAGCAGAACTAAAATGACCCCAATGTGGCTCAGGGAAACTCATGGAAGAGGGGCGGAAAGATTGTTAGAGTCACAAGTTGGGGCATTATGCACAGAGACTGGGGCCTATCCACAAGAACTCTTGAGCAAACTCACAATGCATGATAAACATTCCCCATTGATGAGGGCCCCTTTGAAAGTGGGAGGAAGGGGAGGAGGACAATGGAACCAATACTATGAATGTAAAATCAGAATAATATAAATAAAAAATATATATTGATAAAAAAAGGGAGACAAAGAAGAATTATAAAATTGAAAGTTTAAAATTGTTAAAAAAAAAAAAAAGAAATATCTTCAGTACCAAATACTGTACTGTGTGAAATAAGTGAATTCGCTTCTAGGAATCAGTTTAATTTCCACGAAGAAAGTTGAGTGCAGCAAGTTCAAACTTTCCTTGTTTGTGTAATCTAACAAGATATACAAGGTAGTGGATTCGCTTCATTTCTAAAGTAGTTTCTTTAGAAAACAAACCTTCATTACCAAACATTGTACTGTGTGAAATTAGCTAATTCGGTTCTAGGAATCAGTTCACTTTCTACGAAGATTGTTGAGTTTAGCAAGTTCAAACTTTCCTTTTTAATGTAATCTAAAAAGATGTCCAAGTTAGTAGATTCGCCTCATTTCTAAAGTAGTTTCTTTAGAAAACAAACCTTCATTACCAAACATTGCATTGTGTGAAAAGAGATAATTCGGTTCTAGGAATCTGTTTACTTTCTATGAAGATGGTTGAGTTTAGCAAGGTCAAACGTTCCTTGTTAATGTAATCTAAAAAGATGGCCAGGTTAGTAGATTCGCCTCATTTGTAAAGTAGTTTGTTGAGAAAACAAACATCTTCAATGCCAAACATTGTACTGTGTGAAATAAGCTAATACGGTTCTAGGAATCAGTTGCTTTCCCACAAAGAAGGTTGAGTGCAGCAAGTTCAAACTTTCCTTGTTAATGTAATCTAAAAAGATGGCCAAGTTAGAATTTTCGCCTCATTTGTAAAGTACTTTGTAGAGAAAACAAACATCTTCATTGCCGAACATTGTACTGTGTGAAATAAGCTCATTCGGTTCTAGGAATCAGTTGCTTTCCTACAAAGAAGATTGAGTGCAGCAAGTTCAAACTTTCCTTGTTAATGTAATCTAAAAAGATGCACAACTTAGTAGATTGGCCTCATTTCTAAAGTAGTTTGTTTAGAAAACAAACATCTTCAGTACCGAACACTGTACTGTGTGAAATAAGTTAATTCGCTTTTAGGAATCAGTTTAATTTCTACGAAGATGGTTGAGTGCAGCAAGTTCAAACTTTCCTTGTTAATGTAATCTAAAAAGATGGCCAAGTTAGAAGATTCGCCTCATTTGTAAAGTACTTTGTTGAGAAAACAAACATCTTCATTGCCAAACATTGTACTGTGTGAAATAAGCTCATTCGGTTCTAGGAATCAGTTGCTTTCCTACAAAGAAGGTTGAGTGCAGCAAGTTCAAACTTTCCTTGTTAATGTAATCTGAAAAGATGCACAACTTAGGAGATTGGCCTCATTTCTAAAGTAGTTTGTTTAGAAAACAAAGATCTTCATTACCGAACACTGTACTATGTGAAATGAGCTAGTTCGGTTCTAGGAATCACTTGCTTTCCTACGAAGTAGGTTGAGTGCAGCAAGTTCAAACTTTCCTAGATTGTGTAATCTAAGGAGATGTACAAGTTAGTAGTTTTTGAGTCGTTTCTAAAGTGGTTTCTTTAGAAAACAAACATCTTCAGTACAGAGCACTGTACTGTGTGAAATAAGTTAATTCGATTCTAGGAATCAGTTTCCTGTATACGAAGATGGTTGAGTGCAGCAACGTCAAACTTTCCTTGTTAATGTAATCTAAAAAAGATGGCCAAATTAGCAGATTCACCTCATTTGTAAGGTAGTTTGTTGAGAAAATTAACATCTTTATTTCCGAACATTGTACTGTGTGAAATAAGCTCATTCGGTTCTGGGAATCACTTGCTTTTCGTACAAAGAAGGTTGAGTGTAGCGCCGCGCTACCACCAAGACCCCGAGCTGGGCGAGGTGCGAGGATTGAAGAGACGTTCACTGGGTCATTCGTGCTTCCAGAATGCCATTTATTGAATGCAGAGGGTGATATATATAGTCTTACAGCACTGTGGAAATGTACCAGGGTTAAAAGGTTATGTTCTCATGTCCTGTTGTTTACATCCTCCTATCCTGTTGTTTACATCCTCCTCTCCTGTTGTTTACATCCTCCCATCCTGTTGTTAACAGTTAAGCAAGAGCCACCTGCGGCAAACGGAACTTGTGTTTAGCCCAGGAAATGGGAGTGGAACAGGATGTTCTTAGGCAAACAATCCTTGGTCATGTCAGTCAAGCAGGGCAGCAGACCCCCCGGGAGGGAGGGTGGACCCCACAGGTCCCCCTTCCTTAAATATAAATGAGCATCTGTCTTAGGTTGCCTCGGATGTTGACATCCATCTTACCCGTCATGGAGAAGCCTGCCCAGGCCCCACAGACTCTCTGTCTTAGGTTGATAGACATCCCCCAGGTCTTACCCGTCACTGATTACTCATTTATCTTGTAGCTCACTTGAGCAGTGGGGTTATCTGCTGCCAGAGACATCAGAACCTATTTGGTCTGAAATTGGCGCTGGGCTTGAGTTTTTGCCATGTGGCTGAGACAGACCAAGGACAAAGCCACACCACCCAGGGCAATTAGCCCTAAGGCCATAGACCCACTCTATTCCTTAAACAAATGGCCTGCAAACTGTAACCCTTTAAAGTAAATCTATTTGTCATTATAGTAGAGCTGTCTGTTGATTTAAATTTAGTATACCCAATGGTATGAGAGAATTTAAATGATTTTGAGTGTTGAGTGCAGAAGCTACTTCCCCTGAGAGCAAGTCCACAGTGCTCGCTGTAACAGCAGATTGGGAAAGGGCTACACCAGCAACAGTAGCTGCAGCGGCAATTGCAGCAACGATAGCTGCAGATAAACCAAGTCTCTTTTCTGCTGGGTGAGAGTCAGCTGTGTCTGTCAAGTCTTCACTGCCAGGTGAGAATCAGCTGTGTCTGTCAAGTCTTCACTGCCAGGTGAGAATCAGCTGTGTCTGTCCATCATGCTCCACTGGAAGGGGAACAATGCCAGGAATCCGCACCACCAATGCCAGTTTTCTTGGTCCCAGCAAGTCTTCAGGTGACAGTCCTGTGAAGAACAATTGAGGATATCTCCCGAGGGAGTTTCATTAGTCCCAGATATGCTGTAAAGCATGTACAGAACAGTTGGTGGAATTAGGTGAAAAGTCTGCAATTGACCATGGGCTTAGGATAAGGCATCCAGTGGAATAACAAAGCACATGAAATTCTTACGGGAATAGATAAGAGTTAAATTGGCTTTCTCTAGATTAAGATGCATAGCAGGCCTTCCTAAGCTTTAAATTAATACCCACAAACCTAGGCCAAACCTGGGCATTCCAGGCCACTGGCATCAGTATCGGCAGGTTCTTGACGAATACCCGATAGGTCCCCGGTTGACTCTATGGCAAGGTCCGCAACAGCCCGAACACAACGTTCAGGAACCCAAATTGCATTTTCTCCATCCTGTGGAAAAACACAAACAGACCCTCGGGCCCAAATTAACACTGGATCTGGCCCTTTCCATTTGCCCGTAGAAAGATCTTTCCATTTAGCCAGAGGCTTAGCTTGCGTAGGTGCACACCAATGACGATCAGCTGCTGAGTGGCCATGAGCATCCACCGTTAAAAAATTTAAAATGTATAATGTTAAGGAGAGAAAGGAATGAGGTGAACCAAGGTGATCCCCTAGGTCCCCCCTTTTTATTTTTATTAAATAAGTTTTGAGGGTCCGATGAACCCGTTCCACCACGGCTTGACCTTGAGGGTTATATGGGATGCCTGTTTTATGTAAAATATCAAAATCAGTACAAAATTTTGAAAAGCCTGCACTGGTATAAGCGGGCCCATTGTCTGTCTTAATCTGTTTGGGCAGACCCATGTAAGAGAAGGCTTGCAAGCAATGAGACTTGACATCTTTAAGTTTTTCTCCTGAATGAGCTGAGGCAAAAATTAAATGAGAATAAGTGTCTACAGAAACATGTACAAATTGTAGTTTTCCAAAGGCAAGGTCATATAAAATTTGTTGCTGCAAATCGGCATATTGCCCGGCTCCTGTTAGCATGTCCAAATTTCTACCGGGGAATCCAGCGGCTGCATTATGTTGCGCTGTTTGTTTACAGAGCTCCTGGAATTCTCCTTGCCACAATAAGTAATTACCACCAGACAAGGTGGCACGGCATAGCTGTTGCCAGTCACTAGGAGTGCAATTTGGAGCTCCAAAAGATTCAAAAATAGCCAGAGTAAAAGGAGCATGGGGCCCGTATGCTGTCACAGCCTCCTTTAATTGCTGAATGTCTTTAAAATTTAGAGGGTTATGTTGTCTTTGTGCCTGTCCCAGTGCATTAGTAGTTTCTATAACAGGGAATGTCACCCCTCCCTCAGGTCCCTCTAAAGGGGTGGATGGCTGACAGGGAGAGAAGTTAAAGTTACACGCAGGAGGACGTTCTGTGAGAAATGTGAGAGGTGGCGGTGGCATAGGCTGGTCCGCGGCCTTTTAATTTTCTTTCTTAAGGTTTTTATGTCATTTTCTAAATTTTTTTTTCTTCCTCAGAGTCCTCATTGCTAGAAGAAAGCAGGGAATCAGAGGAGGACTTATCAGAATTCTGAAAAGATTTAATTGACTCCTGTTCTTGAGTTTCAGTGAAAAGGCGTTCTGCCTCGGCCAATTGTTCTTTTACCTTCTCTTTATCACTAACAAGAGCGGCCTTAATCAAGTGCCACAGTGAGAAGGTAGCTATAGGAATGCTCTCAGGTCCCTCCCTATGAAGGACCATTTGGAAATCAAGTTTTTACTTGTTCCCAGTCAGAAACATTAAGGCCCACCCAAAACAAAAATCAAGGGCTTGCCTTTTGCAAAGTCTTAATAAATTTGCTTTCTCTGGATCAGGATGTGTAGCAAAATCAAGTTTCATTTACTCCCAATCCAAAATATTAAGGCCCCCTGAAACAAAACCAAGGGCTTGCCTTTTGTAAAATCTTAATAAATTGACTTTCTCTGGATTACTTATTCCCAATCCAAAACATTAAGGCCCCCAAAAAACAAAACCAAGGGCTTGCCTTTTGTAAAATCTTAATAAATTGGCTTTCTCTGGATTGCTTGTTCCCAATCCAAAACATTAAGGCCGCCTGAAATAAAAAATCAAGGGCTTGCCTTTTGCAAAATCTTAATAAATTGGCTTTCTCTGGATTACTTGTTCCTAATCCAAAATATTAAGGCCCTCAAATCAAAAACCAAGGGTTGCCTTTTGTAAAATCTTAATAAATTGGCTTTTTCTGGATTACTTGTTCCCAATCCAAAACATTAAGGCCCCAAAAAACAAAACCAAGGGCTTGCCTTTTGTAAAATCTTAATAAATTGGCTTTCTTTGGATTACTTGTTCCTAATCCAAAACATTAAGGCGGGAGGAAATCAAAAACCAAGGGCTTGCCTTTTGTAAAATCTTAATAAATTGGCTTTTTCTGGATTACTTGTTCCCAATCCAAAACATTAAGGCCCCAAAACAAAACCAAGGGCTTGCCTTTTGTAAAATCTTAATAAATTGGCTTTTTCTCTGGATCAGGAGTGCATAGCGAAATCAAGTTTTACTTGTTCCCGATCCAAAACATTAATCAAGATGCAAAGTCTTAATAAATTGTCTTGCTGTAATATGTTTAATGCCCGTTCCTTGTTTCTTTAGCAATTTCTTGTTTTCTTAGCAATTTAACTAACTGATCTACGAGCAATGAATAAGAGCTAGCGGTGCCCATTTTCAATACGCTCCTCTCTTACCTTTTCTACGGCTGGCCAGCCTTCAGGAGCGATCCTTCAGCAGTTTTCCTTCTTTCCCAATCTCGGTGGGACCTCGATTTGTAGCGCCCGCGCTACCACCAAGACCCCGAGCTGGGCGAGGTGCCGAGGATTGAAGAGACGTTCACTGGGTCATTCGTGCTTCCAGAATGCCATTTATTGAATGCAGAGGGTGATATATATAGTCTTACAGCACTGTGGAAATGTACCAGGGTTAGAAGGTTATGTTCTCATGTCCTGTTGTTTACATCCTCCTATCCTGTTGTTTACATCCTCCTATCCTGTTGTATACATCCTCCTATCCTGTTGTTAACAGTTAAGCAAGAGCCACCTGCGGCAAACGGAATTTGTGTTTAGGCCAGGAAATGGGAGTGGAACAGGATGTTCTTAGGCAAACAATCCTTGGTCATGTCAGTCAAGCAGGGCAGCAGACCCCCCGGGAGGGAGGGTGGACCCCACAGTTGAGTGCAGCAAGTTCAAACTTTCCCTGTTAATGGAATCTAAAAAGATGCACAACTTAGTAGATTGGCCTCATTTCTAAAGTAGTTTCTTTAGAAAAGAAACATCTTCAGTACCGAACACTGTACTGTGTGAAAGGAGTTAATTCGCTTCTAGGAAGAAGTTTAATTTCTATGAAGAAAGTTGAGTGCAGCAAGTTCAAACTTTCCTAGTTTGTGTAATCTAACAAGATGTACAAGTTAGTGGAATCGCCTTATTTCTAACGAGTTCCTTCAGAAAAGAAACATCTTCAGCACCGAACACTGTACTGTGTGAAATAAGTAAATTCGGTTCTAGGAATCCGTTTCCTTTCTACGAAGATGGTTCAGTTTAGCAAATTCAAACTTTCCTTGGTAATGTAATCTAAAAAGATGTCCAAGTTAGTAGATTCGCCTCATTTCTAAGGTAGTTTCTTCAGAAAACAAACCTAAATTGCCAAACTGTGTACTGTGTGAAATGAGCTAATTCGGTTCTAGGAATCAGTTTACTTTCTACGAAGATGGTTGAGTTTAGCAAGTTCAAACTTTCCTTGTTAATGTGCTCTAAAAAGATGTCCAAGTTAGTAGATTTGGCTCATTGGTAAAGTAGTTTGTTGAGAAAACAAACATCTTCATTGTTTAACATTGTACTGTGTGAAAAAAGCTAATTTAGTTCCAGAATTCGGTTGCTTTCCTATAAAGAAGGTTGAGTGCAGCCAGTTCAAACTTTCCTTGTTAATGTAATCTAAAAAGATTCACAACGTAGTAGATTGGCCTCATTACTAAAGTATTTTCTTTAGAAAATAAACATCTTCAGTACCGAACACTGTACTGTGTGAAATAAGTTAATTCGCTTCTAGGAATCAGTTTAATTTCTACGAAGAAGGTTGAGTGCAGCAAGTTCAAACTTTCCTTGTTAATGTAATCTAAAAAGATGCACAACATAGTAGATTAGCCTCATTTCTAAAGTAGTTTGTTTAGAAAACAAACATCCTTATTACCGAACACTGTACTATGTGAAATAAGCTAGTTCCGTTCTAGGAATCACTTGGTTTCCTACGAAGAAGGTTGAGTGCAGCAAGTTCAAATTTTCCTAGTTTGTGTAATCTAACAAGATGTACAAGGTAGTGCATTCGCCTCATTTCTAAAGTAGTTTCTTTAGAAAAGAAGCATCTTCAGTACCGAACACTGTTCTGTGTGAAATAAAGAAATTCGGTTCTAGGAATCAGTTTAATTTCTACGAAGATGGTTGAGTGCAGCAAGTTCAAACTTTCCTTGTTAATGTAATCTAAAAAGATGGCTAAGTTAGCAGAGTCACCTCATTTGTAAAGTATTTTCTTGAGAAAATTAACATCTTTATTGCCGAACATTGTACTGTGTGAAATAAGCTCATTCGGTTCCAGGAATCTCTTGATTAACTACAAAGAAGGTTGAGTGCAGCAAGTTCAAACTTTCCTTGTTAATGTAATCTAAAAAGATGCACAACTTAGTAGATTGGCCTCATTTCTAAAGTAGTTTGTTTAGAAAAGAAACATCTTCAGTACCGAACACTGTACAGTGTGAAATAAGTTAATTCGCTTCAAGGAAACAATTTAATTTCTACGAAGAAGGTTGAGTACAGCAAGGTCAAACTTTCCATGTTAATGTTATCTAAAAAGATGGCCAAGTTAGAATATTGGCCTCATGTGTAAAGTACTTTGTGAGCAAACAAACATTTTCATTGCCGAACATTGTACTGTGTGAAATAAGCTCATTCGGTTCTAGGAATCAGTTGCTTTCCTACAAAGAATTTTGAGTGCAGCAAGTTCAAACTTTCCTTGTTAATGTAATCTAAAAAGATGCACAGCTTAGTAGATTGGCCTCCTTTCTAAAGTAGTTTGTTTAGAAAACAAACATCATCATTACCGAACACTGTACTATGTGAAATGAGCTCGTTCCGTTCTAGGAATCACTTGCTTTCCTACGAAGAAGGTTGAGTGGAGCAAGTTCAAACTTTCCTAGTTTGTGTAATCTAAGAAGATGTACAAGTTAGTGGTTTCGAGTCGTTTCTAAAGTGGTTTCTTTAGAAAACAAACATCTTCAGTACTGAACACTGTACTGTGTGAAATAAGCTCATTCAGTTCTAGGAATCAGTTGCTTTCCTACAAAGATGATTGAGTTTAGCAAGTTCAAACTTTCCTTGTTAATGTAATCTAAAAAGATGTCCAAGTTAGTAGATTTGCCTCATTTCTAAAGTAGTTTCTTTAGAAAAGAAACATCTTCAGTACCGAACACTGTTCTGTGTGAAATAAGGTAATTCGGTTCTTGGAATCAGTTGCTTTCCTACAAAGAAGGTTGAGTACAGCAAGTTCAAACTTTCCTTGTTAAAGTAATTTAAAAAGAGGCACAACTTAGTACATTGGCCTCATTTCTAAAGTAGTTTGTTTAGAAAACAAACATCTTCATTACCGAACACTGTACTATGTGAAATAAGCTAGTTCCGTTCTAGGAATCACTTGGTTTCCTACGAAGAAGGTTGAGTGCAGCAAGTTCAAACTTTCTTAGTTTGTGTAATCTAACAAGATGTACAAGTTAGTGCATTCGCCTCATTTCTAAAGTAGTTTCTTTAGAAAAGAACCATCTTAAGTACCGAAACTGTTCTGTGTGAAATAAGGTAATTCGGTTCTAGGAATCAGTTTAATTTCTACGAAGACGGTTGAGTGCAGCAAGTTCAAACTTTCCTTGTTAATGTAATCTAAAAAGATGCACAACTTAGTAGATTGGCCTCATTTCTAAAGTAGTTTGTTTACAAAACAAACATCTTCATTACCGAACACTATACTATGTGACATGAGCTAGTTCGGTTCTAGGAATCACTTGCGTTCCTACGAAGAAGGTTGAGTGCAGCAGGTTCAAACTTTCCTCGTTTCTTTAATCTAACAAGATGTACCAGTTAGTAGATTTGCCTCATTTGTAAAGTGGTTTGTTGAGCAAACAAACATCTTCATTGCGGAATATTGTACTGTGTGAAAAAAGTTAATTCGAATCTGGAATTCAGTCGCTTTCCTACAAAGACGGTTGAGTGCAGCAATTTCAAACATTCCTTGTTAATGTAATCTAAAAAGATGCACAACTTAGTGGATTCGCCCCATTTCTAAAGTAATTTCTTTAGAAAAGAAACATCTTCAGTACCGAACACTGTACTGTGTGAAATAAGTTAATTCGCTTCCAGGAATCAGTTTAATTTCTACGAAGATGGTTGAGTGCAGCAAGTTCATACTTTCCTTGTTAATGTAATCTGCAAAGATGGCCAAGTTAGTAGATTCACCTCATTTGTAAAGTAGTTTGTTAAGAAAACAAACATCTTCATTGCGGAACAAATGTACTGTGTGAAAAAAGCTAATTCGGATCTAAAATTTTGTTGCTTTCCTACAAAGACAGTGGAGTGCAGCAAGTTCAAACATTCCTTGTTAATGTATTCTAAAAAGGTGCACAACGTTGGGGATTAGCCTCATTTCTAAAGTAATTTCTTTAGAAAAGAAACATCTTCAGTACCGAACACTGTACTGTGTGAAATAAGGTAATTCGGTTCTGGGAATCAGTTTAATTTCTATGAAGATGGTTGAGTGCAGCAAGATCAAACTTTCCTTGTTAATGTAATCTAAAAAGATGGCCAAGTTAGCAGAGTCACCTCATTTGTAAAGTATTTTCTTGAGAAAATTAACATCTTTATTCCCAAACATTGTATTGCGTGAAATAAGCTCATTCGGTTTCAGGAATCTCTTGCTTTCCTACAAAGAAGGTTGAGTGCAGCAAGTTCAAAATTTCCTTGTTAATGTAATCTAAAAAGATGCACAGCTTAGTAGATTGGCCTCATTTCTAAAGTAGTTTGTTTAGAAAACAAACATCATCATTACCGAACACTGTACTATGTGAAATGAGCTAGTTCCATTCTAGGAATCAGTTGCTTTCCTACGAAGAAGGTTGAGTGCATCAAGTTCAAACTTTCCTAGTTTGTGTAATCTGAGAAGATGTACAAGTTAATGGTTTCGAGTCGTTTCTAAAGTGGTTTGTTTAGAAAACAAACATCTTCAGTACTGAGCACTGTATTGTGTGAAATAAGTTAATTCGATTCTAGGAATCAGTTTCCTTTCTACGAAGATGGTTGAGTGCAGCAAGTTCAAACTTTCCTTGTTAATGTAATCTAAAAAGATGGCCAAGTTAGCAGATTCACCTCATTTGTAAGGTAGTTTCTTGAGAAAATTAACATCTTTATTGCCGAACATTGTACTGTGTGAAATAAGCTCATTCGGTTCTAGGTATCAGTTGCTTTCCTACAAAGAAGGTTGAATGCAGCAAGTTCAAACTTTCCTTGTTAATGTAATCTAAAAAGATGCACACCTTAGTAGATTGGTCTCATATCTAAAGTAGTTCCTTTAGAAAAGAAACATCTTCAGTACCGAACACTGTACTCTGTGAAATAACTGAATTCGCTTCAAGGAATGAGTTTAATTTCTACGAAGAAGGTTGAGTGCAGCAAGTTCAAACTTTCCTAATTTGTGTAATCTAACAAGATATACAAGTTACTTTATTCGCGTCATTTCTAAATTAGTTTCTTGAGAAAACAAACATCTTCAGTACCGAACACTGTACTGTGTGAAATAAGTTAATTCGGTTCTAGGAATCAGTTTCCTTTCTACGAAGATTGTTGAGTTTAGGAAGTTCAAACTTTCCTTGTTAATGTAATCTAAAAAGATGTCCAAGTTAGTAGATTCACCTCATTTCTAACGTAGTTTCTTTGCAAAACAAACCTAAATTGCCAAACTTTGCACTGTGTGAAATAAGCTAATTCTGTTCTGGGAATCAGTTTACTTTCTACGAAGATGGTTGAGTTTAGCAAGTTCAAACTTTCCTTGTTAATGTGCTCTAAAAAGATGTCCATGTTAGTAGATTTGCCTCATTGTTAAAGTAGTTTATTGAGAAAACAAACATCTTCATTGCCGAACATTGTACTGTGTGTAAAAAGCTAATTCGGTTCTAGAATTCAGTTGCTTTCCTACAAAGAAGGTTGAGTGCAGCCAGTTCAAACTTTCCTTGTTAATGTATTAATTAATTAATCTAAAAAGATGCACAACGTAGTATATTGGCCTCATTTCTAAAGTAGTTTCTTTAGAAAAGAAACATCTTCAGTACCGAACACTGTACTGTGTGAAATAAGTTAATTCGCTTCGAGGAATCATTTAACTTCTACGAAGAAGGTTGAGTGCAGCAAGTTCAAACTTTCCTACTTTGTGTAATCGAACAAGATGTACAAGTTAGTGCATTCGCCTCATTTCAATAGTAGTTTCTTTAGAAAAGAAACATCTTCAGTACCGAACACTGTACTGTGTGAAATAAGGTAATTCAGTTCTAAGAATCAGTTTAATTTCTACGAAGATGGTTGAGTGCAGCAAGTTCAAACTTTCCTTGTTAATGTAATCTAAAAAGATGCATAACTTAGTAGATTGGCCTCATTTTTAAAGTAGTTTGTTTACAAAACAAACATCTTCATTACCAAACACTATACTATGTGAAATGAGCTAGTTCGGTTCTAGGAATCACTTGCTTTCCTACGAAGAAGGTTGAGTGCAACAAGTTCAAACTTTCCTAGTTTGTGTAATCTAACAAGATGTACAAGTTAGTGGATTCGCCTCATTTCCAAAGTAGTTTCTTTAGAAAAGAAACATCTTCAGTACCGAACACTGTACTGTGTGAAATAAGTGAATTCGCTTCTAGGAATCAGTTTATTTTCTACGAAGATAGTTGAGTGCAGCAACTTCTAACTTTCCTTGTTAATGTAATCTTAAAAGATGGCCAAGTTTGTAGATTCGCCTCATTTGTAAAGTAGTTTGTTGAGAAAACAAACATCTTCATTGCCAAACATTGTACGGTGTGAAATAAGCTCATTCGGTTCTAGGAATCAGTTGCTTTCCTACAAAGAAGGTTGAGTGCAGCAAGTTCAATCTTTCCTTGTTAATGTAATCTGAAAAGTTGCACAACTTAGTAGATAGGCCTCATTTCTAAAGTAGTTTGTTTACAAAACAAACATCGTCATTACCGAACACTATACTATGTGAAATGAGCTAGTTCATTTCTAGGAATCACTTGCTTTCCTACGAAGAAGGATGAGTGCAGCAAGTTCAAACTTTCCTCGTTTGTGTAATCTAACAAGATGTACAAGTTAGTGGATTTGAGTCTTTTCTAAAGTGGTTTCTTTAGAAAACAAACATCTTCAGTCCTGAACACTGTACTGCGTGAAATAAGTTAATTCGGTTCTAGGAATCAGTTTACTTTCTACGAAGATGGTTGAGTGCAGCAAGTTCAAACTTTACTTGTTAATGTAATCTAAAAAGATGGCCAAGTTAGCAGAGTCACCTCATTTGTAAAATAGTTTGTTGAGAAAATTAACATCTTTATAGCCGAACATTGTACTGTGTGAAATAAGCTCATTCGGTTCTAGGAATCACTTGCTTTCCTACAAAGAAGGTTGAGTGCAGCAAGTTCAAACTTTCCTTGTTAATGTAATCTAATAAAATGGCCAAATTAGTAGATTCAACTCATTTGTAAAGTAGTTTGTTGAGAAAACAAACATCTTCATTACCGAACACTGTACTATGTGAAATGAGCTAGTTCGATTCTAGGAATCACTTGCTTTCCTACGAAGAAGGTTGAGTGCAGCAAGTTCAAACTTTCCTAGTTTGTGTAATCTAACAAGATGTACAAGTTAGTGGATTCGCCTCATTTCTAAAGTAGTTGTTTTAGAAAAGAAACATCTTCAGTACCGAATACTGTACTGTGTGAAATAAGTGTATTCGCTTCTAGGAATCAGCTTAATTTCTACGAACATTGTTGAGTGCAGCAAGTTCAAACTTTCCTTCTTAATGTAATCTAAAAAGATGGCCAAGTTAGTAGATACGCCTCATTTGTAAAGTAGTTTGTTGAGAAAATTAACATCTTTTGCCGAACACTGTACTGTGTGAAATAAGCTCATTCGGTTCTAGGAATCACTTGCATTCCTACAAAGAAGGTTGAGTGCAGCAAGTTCAAACTTTCCTTGTTAATGGAATCTAAAAAGATGCACAACTTAGTAGATTGGCCTCATTTCTAAAGTAGTTTCTTTAGAAAAGAAACATCCTCAGTACCGAACACTGTAATGTGTGAAATGAGTTAATTCGCATCTAGGAATCAGTTTAATTTCTACGAAGATGGTTGAGTGTAGCTAGTTCAAACTTTCCTAGTTTGTGTAATCTAACAAGATGTACAAGTTAGTTTATTCGTGTCATTTCTAAATTAGTTTCTTTAGAAAAACAAACATCTTCAGTACCAAACATTGTACTGTGTGAAATAAGTTAATTCGGTTCTAAGAATCAGTTTAATTTCTCCGAAGATGGTTGAGTGCAACAAGTTCAAACTTTCCTTGTTAATCTAATCTAAAAAGATGTCCAAGTTTGTAGATTGGCCTCATTTCTAAAGTAGTTTGTTTAGAAAACAAACATCTAAATTGACAAACTTTGTACTGTGTGAAATAAGCTAATTATGTTCTAGGAATCAGTTTTCTTTCTATAAAGATGGTTGAGTTTAGAAAGTTCAAACTTTCCTTGTTAATGTAATCTGAAAAGATGTCCAAGGTAGTAGCTTTGCTCTCATTGGTAAAGTACTTTGTTTCCAAAACAAACATCTTCATTGCCGAACATTGTACTCTGTGTAAAAAGCTAATTCAGTTCTAGGAATCAGTTGCTTTCCTACAAAGAAGGTTGAGTGCAGCCAGTTCAAACTTTCCCTAGTTAATGTAATCTAACAAGATGTACAAGTTAGGAGATTGGCCTCATTTCTAAAGTAGTTTCTTTAGAAAAGAAACATCTTCAGTACTGAACACAGTACTACTGTGTGAAATAAGTTAATTTGCTTATAGGAATCAGTTTAATTTCTACAAAGAAGGTTGAGTGCAGTAAGTTCAAACTTTCCTAGTTTAATGTAATCTAAAAAGATGGCCAAGTTAGAAGATTCGCCTCATTTGTAAAGTACTTTGTTGAGAAACAAACATCTTCATTACCGAACATTGTACTGTGTGAAATAAGTGAATTTGGTTCTAGGAATCAGTTGCTTTTCTACAAAGTTGGTTAAGTGCAGCAAGTTCAAACTTTCCTTGTTAATGTAATCTAAAAAGATGCACAAGTTAGTAGATTGGCCTCATTTCTAAAGTAGTTTGTTGACAAAACAAACATCTTCATTACCAAACACTGTACTGTGTGAAATAAGCTCATTCGGTTCTAGGAATCAGTTCCTTTCCTACAAAGATGGTTGAGTGCAGCAAGTTCAAACTTTCCTAGTTAATGTAATTTAAAAAGATGCACAAGTTAGTAGATTGGCCTCATTTCTAAAGCAGTTTGTTTACAAAACAAACATCTTCATTACCAAAAACTGTACTTTGTGAAATGAGTTAATTCGGTTCTAGGAATCACTTGCTTTCCTATGAAGAAGGTTGAGTGCAGCAAGTTCAAACTTTTCCTTGTTAATGTAATCTAACAAGATGTACAAGTCAGTGGATTCACCTCATTTGTAAAATAGTTTCTTTAGAAAAAAAACATCTTCAGTACTGAACACTGTACTGTGTGAAATAATTTAATTCTGTTCTAGGAATCAGTTTCTTTTCTAAGAAGATGGTTGAGGGCAGCAAGTTCAAACTTTCCTTGTTAATGTAATCTAAAAAAGATGGCCAAGTTAGTAGATTGCGCCTCATTTGTAAAATAGTTTGTTGAGAAAGCAAACATCTTCATTGCTGAACATTGTACTGTGTGAAATAAGCTCATTCGGTTCAAGGAATCAGTTTGCTTTCTACAAAGAAGGTTGAGTGCAGCAAGTTCAAACTTTCCTTGTTAATATAATCAGAAAAGATGCACAACTTAGTAGATTGGCCTCATTTCTAAAGTAGTTTGTTTAGAAAACAAACATCTTCATTACCGAACACTGTAGTATGTGAAATGAGTTAATTCGATTCTAGGAATCAGTTTAATTTCTACGAAGAAGGTTGAGTGCAGCAAGTTCAAACTTTCCTAGTTTGTGTAATCTAACAAGATGTACAAGTTACTGGATTCGCCTCATTTGTAAAGTAGTTTGTTGAGAAAAACAACATCTTCATTGCCAAACATTGTATTGTGTGAAATAAGCTAATTCGGTTCTAGGAATCAGTTGCTTTCCTACAAAGGAGGTTGAGTGCAGCAAGTTCAAATTTTCATTGTTAATGTAATCTAAAAATGGCCAAATTAGTAGATTGGCCTCATTTCTAAACTAGTTTCTTTAGAAAACAAACATCTTCAGTACCGAACATTGTACTGTGTGAAATAAGCTCATTCGGTTCTAAGAATCAGTTTAATTTCTAAGAAGAAGGTTGATTGCAGCAAGTTCAAACTTTCTTTGTTAATGTAATCAAAAAAGATGTACAAGTTAGTAGATTCGCTTCTCATTTGTAAAGTAGTTTCTTTAGAAAATTAAAACCTCTTCATTGCCAAACATTGTACTGTGTGAAATAAGCTCATTCGGTTCTAGGAATCACCAGTTTTTTTCTACAAAGATGGTTGAGTGCAGCAAGTTAAAACTTTCCTTGTTAATGTAATCTGAAAAGATGCACAAGTTAGTAGATTGGCCTCATTTCTAAAGTAGTTTCTTTAGAAAACAAACATCTAAATTGCCAAACTTTGTACTGTGTGAATTGACTTAATTCGGTTCTAGGAATCAGTTTACTTTCTACGAAGATGGTTGAGTGCAGCAAGTTCAAACTTTCTTTGTTAATGAAATCTAAAAGATGCACAAGTTAGTAGATTGGCCTCATTTCTAAAGTAGTTTGTTTAGAAAAAAACATCTTCATTGCAGAACATTGTACTGTGTGAAATAAGCTAATTTAGTTCTAGGAATCAGTTGCTTTCCTACGAAGAAGGTTGAGTGCAGCAAGTTCAAACTTTCCTTGTTAATGTAATCTAAAAAGATGTCCAAGTTAGTAGATTCACATCATTTCTAAAGTAGTTTCTTTACAAAACAAATCTAAATTGCCAAACTTTGTACTGTGTGAAATGAGCTAATTCGGTTCTAGGAATCAGTTTACTTTCTCTGAAGATGGTTGAGTGCAGCAAGTTCAAACTTTCCTTGTTAATGTAATCTAAAAAGATGTACAAGTTAGTAGATTTGCCTCATTGGTAAAGTAGTTTTTTAGAAAACAAACATCTTCATACTGAACATTGTACTGTGTGAATAAAGCTAATTTAGTTCGAGAATTCAGTTGCTTTCTACAAAGATGGTTGAGTGCAGCAAGTTCAAACTTTCCTTCTTAATGTAATCTAAAAGATGCACAACTTAGTAGATTGGCCTCATTTCTAATGTAGTTTCTTTAGAAAAGAAACATCTTCAGTACCGAACACTGTACTGTGTCAAATAAGTTAATTCGCTTATAGGAATCAGTTTAATTTCTACGAAGAAGGTTGAGTGCAGCAAGTTCAAACTTTCCTTGTTAATGTAATCTAAAGAGATGGCCAAGTTAAAAGATTCGCCTCATTTGTAAAGTACTTTGTTGAGGAAACAAACATCTTCATTGCCGAACATTGGACTGTGTGAAATAAGCTCATTCGGTTCTAGGAATCAGTTGCTTTCCTACAGAGAAAGTTGAGTGCAGCAAGTTCAAACTTTCCTTGTTAATGTAATCTAAAAAGATGCACAACTTAGTAGATTGGCCTCATTTCTAAAGTAGTTTTTTTAGAAAACAAACATCTTCATTACCAAATACTGTACTACGTGAAATAAGCTAGTTCTGTTCTAGGAATCACTTGCTTTCGTACGAAGAAGGTTGAGTGCAGCAAGTTCAAACGTTCCTAGTTTGTGTAATCTAACAAGATGTAGAAGTTAGTGGATTAGCCTCGTTTCTAAAGTAGTTTCTATAGAAAACAAACATCTTCAGTACTGAACACTGTACTGTGTGAAATGAGTTAATTCAGTTCTAGGAATCAGATTCCTTTCTACGAACATGGTTGAGTGCAGCAAGTTCAAACTTTCCTTGTTAATGTATTCTAAAAAGATGGCCAAGTTAGTAGATTCACCTTTTTTGTAAAGTAGTTTGTTGAGAAAATAAACATCTTCATTGCCGAACATTGTACTGTGTGAAATAAGCTCATTCGGTTCTAGGAATCAGTTGCTTTCCTACAAAGTTGCTTTCTACAAAAGAAGGTTGAGTGCAGCAAGTTCAAACTTTCCTTGTTAATGTAATCTGAAAAGATGCACCACTTAGTAGATTGGCCTCATTTCTAAAGTAGTTTGTTTAGAAAACAAACATCTTCATTATCGACCACTGTACTATGTGAAATGAGCTAGTTCGATTCTAAGAATCACTTGCTCTCCTACAAAGAAGGTTGAGTGCAGCAAGTACAAATTTTCCTAGTTTGTGTAATCTAACAAGATGTACAAGTTAGTTGATTCGCCTCATTTCTAACGTAGTTTCTTTTGAAAAGAAACATCTTCAGTACTGAACACTGTACTGTGTGAAATAATTGAATTCGGTTCTAGGAATCAGTTTAATTTCTACGAAGAAGGTTGAGTGCAGCAAGTTCAAACTTGACTTGTTAATGTAATCTAAAAGATGGCCAAGTTAGTAGATTCGCCTCATTTGTAAAGTGGTTTGTTGAGAAAACAAACATCTTCATTGCCAAACATTGTACTGTGTGAACAAAGCTAATTTAGTTCTAGAATTCAGTTGCTTTCCTACAAAGAAGGTTGAGTGCAGCCAGTTCAAACTTTCCTTGTTAATGTAACCTAAAAAGATGCACAACTTAGTAGATTGTCCTCATTTCTAAAGTAGTTTCTTTAGAAAAGAAACATCTTCATTACCGAACACTGTACTGTGTGAAATAAGTTAATTGGCTTCTAGGAATCAGTTTAATTTCTACGAAGAAGGTTGAGTGCAGCAAGTTCAAACTCTCCTAGTTTGTGTAATCTAACAAGATGTACAAGTTAGTGCATTCGCCTTATGTCTAAAGTAGTATCTTTAGAAAAGAAACATCTTCAGTACCGAACACTGTACTGTGTGAAATAAGTGAATTAAGCTTATAGGAATCAGTTTAATTTCTACGAAGATGGTTGAGTGCAGCAAGTTCAAACTTTCCTTGTTAATGTAATCTAAAAAAGATGCACAAGTTAGTAGATTGGCCTCATTTCTAAAGTAGTTTGTTGAAAACAAACATCTTCATTACCGAACACTGTACTGTGTGAAATAAGCTAGTTCGGTTCTAGGAATCACTTGCTTTCCTACAAAAGAAGGTTGAGTGCAGCAAGTTCAAACTTTCCTTGTTAATGTAATCTAAAAAGATGCACAAGTTAGTAGATTGGCCTCATTTCTAAAGTAGTTTCTTGAGAAAAGAAACATCTTCAGTACCGAACACTGTACTGTGTGTGAAATAAGTTTAATTCGGTTCTAGGATTCAGTTTAATTTCTACAAAGATGGTTGAGTGCAGCAAGTTCAAACTTTCCTTGTTTGTGTAAAAACAAGATGTACAAGTTAGTGGATTCTTTGCCTCATTTTGTAAATTAGTTTCTTTAGAAAACAAACATCTTCAGTACTGAACACTGTACTGTGTGAAATAAGTTATTCGGTTCTAGGAATCAGTTTAATTTCTAAGAAGATGGTTGAGTGCAGCAAGTTCAAACTTTTCCTTGTTAATGTAATCTAAAAAGATGTCCAAGTTAGTAGATTCGCCTCATTTCTAAAGTAGTTTCTTGAGAAAACAAACCTAAATTGCCAAACTTTGTACTGTGTGAAATAAGCTAATTCGGTTCTAGGAATCAGTTTACTTTCTACAAAGATGGTTGAGTTGCAGCAAGTTCAAACTTTCCTTGTTAATGTGCTCTAAAAAGATGTCCAAGTTAGTAGATTTGCCTCATTTCTAAAGTAGTTTGTTGAGAAAACAAACATCTTCATTGCCAAACATTGTACTGTGTGAAAAAAGCTAATTTAGTTCTAGAATCAGTTGCTTTCCTACAAAGATGGTTGAGTGCAGCCAGTTCAAACTTTCCTTGTTAATGTAATCTAAAAAGATGCACAACTTAGTAGATTGGCCTCATTTCTAAAGTAGTTTGTTTAGAAAACAAACATCTTCATTACCGAACACTGTACTATGTGAAATAAGCTAGTTGGTTCTAGGAATCACTTGCTTTCCTAGGAAGAAGGTTGAGTGCAGCAAGTTCAAACTTTCCTTGTTTGTGTAATCTAACAAGATGTACAAGTTAGTAGATTCACATCATTTCTAAAGTAGTTTCTTTAGAAAACAAACATCTTCAGTACTGAACTTTGTACTGTGTGAAATAAGTTAATTCGGTTCTAGGAATCAGTTTACTTTCTACGAAGATGGTTGAGTTTAGCAAGTTCAAACTTTCCTTGTTAATGTGCTCTAAAAACATGTCCAAGTTAGTAGATTTGCCTCATTGGTAAAGTAGTTTTTGAGAAAACAAACATCTTCATTGCCGAACATTGTACTTTGTGAATAAAGCTAATTTAGTTCGAGAATTCAGTTGCTTTCCTAAAAGAAGGTTGAGTGCAGCCAGTTCAAACTTTCCTTCTTAATGTAGACTAAAAAGATGCACAACTTAGTAGATTGGCCTCATTTCTAATGTAGTTTCTTTAGAAAAGAAACATCTTCAGTACCGAACACTGTACTGTGTCAAATAAGTTAATTCGCTTATAGGAATCAGTTTAATTTCTGCGAAGAAGGTTGAGTGCAGCAAGTTCAAACTTTCCTTGTTAATGTAATCTAAAGAGATGGCCAAGTTAAAAGATTCGCCTCATTTGTAAAGTACTTTGTTGAGGAAACAAACATCTTCATTGCCGAACATTGGACTGTGTGAAATAAGCTCATTCGGTTCTAGGAATCAGTTGCTTTCCTACAGAGAAAGTTGAGTGCAGCAAGTTCAAACTTTCCTTGTTAATGTAATCTAAAAAGATGCACAACTTAGTAGATTGGCCTCATTTCTAAAGTAGTTTTTTTAGAAAACAAACATCTTCATTACCAAATACTGTACTACGTGAAATAAGCTAGTTCTGTTCTAGGAATCACTTGCTTTCCTACGAAGAAGGTTGAGTGCAGCAAGTTCAAACGTTCCTAGTTTGTGTAATCTAACAAGATGTAGAAGTTAGTGGATTAGCCTCGTTTCTAAAGTAGTTTCTTTAGAAAACAAACATCTTCAGTACTGAACACTGTACTGTGTGAAATAAGTTAATTCAGTTCTAGGAATCAGATTCCTTTCTACGAAGATGGTTGAGTGCAGCAAGTTCAAACTTTCCTTGTTAATGTAATCTAAAAAGATGGCCAAGTTAGTAGATTCACCTTTTTTGTAAAGTAGTTTGTTGAGAAAATAAACATCTTCATTGCCGAACATTGTACTGTGTGAAATAAGCTCATTCGGTTCTAGGAATCAGTTGCTTTCCTACAAAGAAGGTTGAGTGCAGCAAGTTCAAACTTTCCTTGTTAATGTAATCTGAAAAGATGCACCACTTAGTAGATTGGCCTCATTTCTAAAGTAGTTTGTTTAGAAAACAAACATCTTCATTATCGACCACTGTACTATGTGAAATGAGCTAGTTCGATTCTAAGAATCACTTGCTCTCCTACAAAGAAGGTTGAGTGCAGCAAGTACAAATTTTCCTAGTTTGTGTAATCTAACAAGATGTACAAGTTAGTTGATTCGCCTCATTTCTAACGTAGTTTCTTTTGAAAAGAAACATCTTCAGTACCGAACACTGCACTGTGTGAAATAATTGAATTCGCTTCTAGGAATCAGTTTAATTTCTACGAAGAAGGTTGAGTGCAGCAAGTTCAAACATGACTTGTTAATGTAATCTAAAAAGGTGGCCAAGTTAGTAGATTCGCCTCATTTGTAAAGTGGTTTGTTGAGAAAACAAACATCTTCATTGCCAAACATTGTACTGTGTGAACAAAGCTAATTTAGTTCTAGAATTCAGTTGCTTTCCTCCAAAGAAGGTTGAGTGCAGCCAGTTCAAACTTTCCTTGTTAATGTAACCTAAAGATGCACAACTTAGTAGATTGTCCTCATTTCTAAAGTAGTTTCTTTAGAAAAGAAACATCTTCAGAACCGAACACTGTACTGTGTGAAATAAGTTAATTCGCTTCTAGGAATCAGTTTAATTTCTACGAAGAAGGTTGAGTGCAGCAAGTTCAAACTCTCCTAGTTTGTGTAATCTAACAAGATGTACAAGTTAGTGCATTCGCCTTATGTCTAAAGTAGTATCTTTAGAAAAGAAACATCTTCAGTACCGAACACTGTACTGTGTGAAATAAGTGAATTCGCTTCAAGGAATCAGTTTAATTTCTACGAAGATGGTTGAGTGCAGCAAGGTCAAACTTTCCTTGTTAATGTAATCTAAAAAGATGCACAACTTAGTAGATTGGCCTCATTTCTAAAGTAGTTTGTTTAGAAAACAAACATCTTCATTACCGAACACTGTACTATGTGAAATGAGCTAGTTCGGTTCTAGGAATACTTGCTTTCCTACGAAGAAGGTTGAGTACACCAAGTTCAAACTTTCCTAGTTTGTGTAATCTAACAAGATATACAAGTTACTGGATTCGCGTTATTTCTAAATTAGTTTCTTTAGAAAACAAACAGAACACTGTACTGTGTGAAATAAGATTATTCGGTTCTAGGAATCAGTTTCCTTTCTACGAAGATGGTTGAGTTTAGCAAGTTCAAACTTTCCTTGCTAATGTAATCTAAAAAGATGTCCAAGTTAGTAGATTCGTCTAATTTCTAAAGTAGTTTCTTTTGAAAACAAACCTAAATTGCCAAACTTTGTACTGTGTGAAATGAGCTAATTAGGTTCTAGGAATCAGTTTACTTTCTACGTAGATGGTTGAGTTTAGCAAGTTCAAACTTTCCTTCTTAATGTGCTCTAAATAGATGTCCAAGTTAGTAGATTTGCCTCATTGGTAAAGTAGTTTGTTGAGAAAACAAACATCTTCATTGCCAAACATTGTACTGTGTGAAGAAAGCTAATTTAGTTCTAGAATTCAGTTGCTTTCCTACAAAGAAGGTTGAGTGCAGCCAGTTCAAACTTTCCTTGTTAATGTAATCTAAAAAGATGCACAACGTAGTAGATTGGCCTCATTTCCAAAGTAGTTTCTTTAGAAAAGAAACATCTTCAGTACCGAACACTGTACTGTGTGAAATGAGGTAATTCGCTTCTAGGAATCACTTGCTTTCCTACGAAGAAGGTTGAGTGCAGCAAGTTCAAACTTTCCTAGTTTGTGTAATCTAACAAGATGTACAAGTTAGTCGTTTCGCGTCATTTCTAAAGTGGCTTCTTTAGAAAACAAACATCTTCAGTACTGAACACTGTACTGTGTGAAATAAGTTAATTTGGTTCTAGGAATCAGTTTCCTTTCTACGAAGATGCTTGCGTGCAGCAAGTTCAAACTTTCCTTGTTAATGTAATCTAAAAAGATGGCCAAATTAGCAGATTCACCTCATTTGTAAGGTACTTTGTTGAGAAAACAAACATCTTCATTGCCGAACATTGTACTGTGTGAAATAAGCTCATTCGGTTCTATTAATCAGTTGCTTTCCTACAAAGAAGGTTGAGTGCAGCAAGTTCAAACTTTGCTTGTTAATGTAATCTAAAAAGATGCACAACTTAGTAGATTGGCCTCATTTCTAAAGTAGTTTGTTTAGAAAAGAAACATCTTCAGTACCGAACACTGTACTGTGTGAAATGAGTTAATTCGCTTCTAGGAATCAGTTTTATTTCTACGAAGATGGTTGAGTGCAGCAAGTTCAAACTTTCCTAGTTTGTGTAATCTAACAAGATGTACAAGTTAGTGGATTCGCGTCATTTCTAAATTAGTTTCTTTAGAAAACAAACATGTTCAGTACCGAACACTGTACTGTGTGAAATAAGTTAATTCGGTGCTAGGAATCAGTTTCCTTTCCACGAAGATGGTAGAATTTAGCAAGTTCAAACTTTCCTTATTAATGTAATCTAAAAAGATGTCCAAGTTTGTAGATTCGCCTTATTTCTAAAGTAGTTTGTTTAGAAAACAAACATCTTCATAACCGAACACTGTACTATGTGAAATAAGCTAGTTCCGTTCTGGGAATCACTTGCTTTCCTACGAAGAGGGTTGAGTGCAGCAAATTCTAACTTTCCTAGTTTGTGTAATCTAACAAGATGTACAAGTTAGTGGATTCGCCTCATTTCTAAAGTAGTTTCTTTAGAAAAGAAACATCTTCAGTACCGAACACTGTACTGTGTGAAATAAGTGAATTCGCTTCTAGGAATCAGTTTAATTTCTACGAAGATGGTTGAGTGCAGCAAGTTCAAACTTTCCTTGTTAATGTAATCTAAAAAGATGGCCAAGTTAGTAGATGCGCCTCATTTGTAAAGTAGTTTGTTGAGAAAATTAACATCTTTATTGCCGAACATTGTACTGTGTGAAATATGCTCATTCGGTTCTAGCAATCACTTGCTTTCCTATAAAGAAGGTTGAGTGCAGTAAGTTCAAACTTTTCTTGTTAATGTAATCTGAAAACTTGCACAACTTAGTAGATTGGCCTCATTTCTAAACTAGTTTCTTTAGAAAATAAACATCTTCAGTACCGAACACTGTACTGTGTGAAATAAGTGAATTCGCTTCTAAGAATCAGTTTAATTTCTAAGAAGAAGGTTGAGTGCAGCAAGTTCAAAGTTTCTTTGTTAATGTAATCTAAAAAGATGGCCAAGTTAGTAGATGCGCCTCATTTGTAAAGTAGTTTGTTGGGAAAATTAAAACCTTTATTGCCGAACATTGTACTGTGTGAAATAAGCTCATTCGGTTCTAGGAATCACCTGCTTTCCTACAAAGAAGGTTGAGTGCAGCAAGTTCAAACTTTCCTTGTTAATGTACTCTGAAAAGGTGCACAACTTAGTAGATTGGCCTCATTTCTAAAGTAGTTTCTTTAGAAAAGAAACATCTACAGTACCAAACACTGTACTGTGTGAATTGACTTAATACGCTTCTAGGAATCAGTTTCCTTTCTACGAAGATGGTTGAGTGCAGCAAGTTCAAACTTTCTTTGTTAATGAAATCTAAAAAGATGCACAACTTAGTAGATTGGCCCCATTTCTAAAGTAGTTTGTTTAGAAAGCAAACATCTTCATTACCGAACACTGTACTATGTGAAATAAGCTAGTTCGGTTCTAGGAATCACTTGCTTTCCTACGAAGAAAGTTGAGTGCAGCAAGTTCAAACTTTCCTTGTTAGTGTAATCTAAAAAGATGTCCAAGTGAGTAGATTCACCTCATTTCTAAAGTAGTTTCTTTAGAAAACAAACCTAAATTGCCAAACTTTGTACTGTGTGAAATGAGCTAATTCGGTTCTAGGAATTAGTTTACTTTCTACGAAGATGGTTGAGTTTAGCAAGTTCAAACTTTCCTTGTTAATGTGCTCTAAAAACATGTCCAAGTTAGTAGATTTGCCTCATTGGTAAAGTAGTTTTTGAGAAAACAAACATCTTCATTGCCGAACATTGTACTGAGTGAATAAAGCTAATTTAGTTCTAGAATTCAGTTGCTTTCCTACAAAGAAGGTTGAGTGCAGCCAGTTCAAACTTTCCTTGTTAATGTAATCTAAAAAGATGCACAAGTTAGTAGATTGGCTTCATTTCCAAAGTAGTTTCTTTAGAAAAGAAACATCTTCAGTACCGAACACTGTACTGTGTGAAATGAGCTAATTCGCTTCTAGGAATCACTTGCTTTCCTACGAAGAACGTTGAGTGCAGCAAGGTCAAACTTTCCTAGTTTGTGTAATCTAACAAGATGTACAAGTTAGTGATTCGCCTCATTTCTAAAGTGGTTTCTTTAGAAAACAAACATCTTCAGTACTGAACACTGTACTGTGTGAAATAAGTTAATTTGGTTCTAGGAATCAGTTTCCTTTCCTACAAAGATGGTTGAGTGCAGCAAGTTCAAACTTTCCTTGTTAATGTAATCTAAAAAGATGGCCAAATTAGCAGATTCACCTCATTTGTAAAGGTAGTTTGTTGAGAAAACAAACATCTTCATTGCCGAACATTGTACTGTGTGAAATAAGCTCATTCGGTTCTATTAATCAGTTGCTTTCCTACAAAGAAGGTTGAGTGCAGCAAGTTCAAACTTTGCTTGTTAATGTAATCTAAAAAGATGCACAAGTTAGTAGATTGGCCTCATTTCTAAAGTAGTTTGTTGAGAAAACAAACATCTTCATTACCGAACACTGTACTGTGTGAAATAAGTTAATTCGCTTCTAGGAATCAGTTTTATTTCTACAAAGATTGTTGAGTGCAGCAAGTTCAAACTTTCCTAGTTTGTGTAATCTAACAAGATGTACAAGTTAGTGGATTGGCCTCATTTCTAAATCAGTTTCTTTAGAAAACAAACATGTTCATTACCGAACACTGTACTGTGTGAAATAAGTTAATTCAGTTCTAGGAATCAGTTTCCTTTCCTACAAAGATGGTTGAGTGCAGCAAGTTCAAACTTTCCTTATTAATGTAATCTAAAAAGATGTACAAGTTTGTAGATTCGCCTCATTTCTAAAGTAGTTTCTTTAAAAACAAACATCTTCATTACCGAACACTGTACTGTGTGAAATAAGCTAGTTCCGTTCTGGGAATCACTTGCTTTCCTACGAAGAAGGTTGAGTGCAGCAAGTTCAAACTTTCCTAGTTTGTGTAATCTAACAAGATGTACAAGTTAGTGGATTCGCCTCATTTCTAAAGTAGTTTCTTTAGAAAAGAAACATCTTCAGTACCGAACACTGTACTGTGTGAAATAAGCTAATTCGGTTCTAGGAATCAGTTTAATTTCTACAAAGATGGTTGAGTGCAGCAAGTTCAAACTTTTCTTGTTAATGTAATCTAAAAAGATGGCCAAGTTAGTAGATTCGCCTCATTTGTAAAGTAGTTTGTTGAGAAAATTAACATCTTTATTGCCGAACATTGTACTGTGTGAAATAAGCTCATTCGGTTCTAGCAATCACTTGCTTTCCTATAAAGAAGGTTGAGTGCAGCAAGTTCAAACTTTTCTTGTTAATGTAATCTAAAAAGATGCACAAGTTAGTAGATTGGCCTCATTTCTAAACTAGTTTCTTTAGAAAATAAACATCTTCAGTACCGAACATGTACTGTGTGAAATAAGTTAATTCGCTTCTAAGAATCAGTTTAATTTCTAAGAAGAAGGTTGAGTGCAGCAAGTTCAAACTTTCTTTGTTAATGTAATCTAAAAAGATGGCCAAGTTAGTAGATTCGCCTCATTTGTAAAGTAGTTTGTTGGGAAAACAAAAACCTTCATTGCCGAACATTGTACTGTGTGAAATAAGCTCATTCGGTTCTAGGAATCACCTGCTTTCCTACAAAGAAGGTTGAGTGCAGCAAGTTCAAACTTTCCTTGTTAATGTAATCTAAAAAGGTGCACAAGTTAGTAGATTGGCCTCATTTCTAAAGTAGTTTCTTTAGAAAACAAACATCTTCAGTACTGAACACTGTACTGTGTGAATTGACTTAATACGGTTCTAGGAATCAGTTTCCTTTCTACAAAGATGGTTGAGTGCAGCAAGTTCAAACTTTCTTTGTTAATGTAATCTAAAAAGATGCACAAGTTAGTAGATTGGCCCCATTTCTAAAGTAGTTTGTTTAGAAAGCAAACATCTTCATTGCCGAACACTGTACTATGTGAAATAAGCTAATTCGGTTCTAGGAATCACTTGCTTTCCTAAAAGAAGGTTGAGTGCAGCAAGTTCAAACTTTCCTTGTTAGTGTAATCTAAAAAGATGTCCAAGTTAGTAGATTCACCTCATTTCTAAAGTAGTTTCTTTAGAAAACAAACCTCTTTGCCAAACTTTGTACTGTGTGAAATGAGCTAATTCGGTTCTAGGAATCAGTTTACTTTCCTACAAAGATGGTTGAGTTTAGCAAGTTCAAACTTTCCTTGTTAATGTAATCTAAAAGATGTCCAAGTTAGTAGATTTGCCTCATTTGGTAAAGTAGTTTTTGAGAAAACAAACATCTTCATTGCCGAACATTGTACTGTGTGAAATAAGCTAATTCGGTTCTAGAATCACTTGCTTTCCTACAAAGAAGGTTGAGTGCAGCCAGTTCAAACTTTCCTTGTTAATGTAATCTAAAAGATGTACAAGTTAGTAGATTGGCCTCATTTCTAAAGTAGTTTCTTTAGAAAACAAACATCTTCATTACCGAACATTGTACTGTGTGAAATAAGCTAATTCGGTTCTAGGAATCACTTGCTTTCCTACAAAGAAGGTTGAGTGCAGCAAGTTCAAACTTTCCTAGTTTGTGTAATCTAAACAAGATGTACAAGTTAGTGGATTCGCCTCATTTCTAAAGTAGTTTCTTGAGAAAACAAACATCTTCATTACCGAACATTGTACTGTGTGAAATAAGCTAATTCGGTTCTAGGAATCACTTGCTTTCTACAAAGATGGTTGAGTGCAGCAAGTTCAAACTTTCCTTGTTAATGTAATCTAACAAGATGTACAAGTTAGTAGATTGGCCTCATTTCTAAAGTAGTTTCTTGAGAAAACAAACATCTTCATTGCCGAACATTGTACTGTGTGAAATAAGCTAATTCGGTTCTAGGAATCAGTTTGCTTTCTACAAAGAAGGTTGAGTGCAGCAAGTTCAAACTTTCCTTGTTAATGTAATCTAACAAGATGGCCAAGTTAGTAGATTCGCCTCATTTCTAAAGTAGTTTCTTGAGAAAACAAACATCTTCATTGCGAACATTGTACTGTGTGAAATAAGCTCATTCGGTTCTAGGAATCACTTGCTTTCCTACAAAGAAGGTTGAGTGCAGCAAGTTCAAACTTTCCTTGTTTAATGTAATCTAAAAGATGTACAAGTTAGTAGATTGGCCTCATTTCTAAAGTAGTTTCTTGAGAAAACAAACATCTTCATTACTGAACATTGTACTGTGTGAAATAAGCTAATTCGGTTCTAGGAATCACTTGCTTTTCTACAAAGAAGGTTGAGTGCAGCAAGTTCAAACTTTCCTAGTTTGTGTAATCTAACAAGATGTACAAGTTAGTAGATTCGCCTCATTTCTAAAGTAGTTTCTTGAGAAAACAAACATCTTCATTGCCGAACATTGTACTGTGTGAAATAAGCTAATTCGGTTCTAGGAATCAGTTTGCTTTCTACAAAGATGGTTGAGTGCAGCAAGTTCAAACTTTCCTTGTTAATGTAATCTAACAAGATGTACAAGTTAGTAGATTGGCCTCATTTCTAAAGTAGTTTCTTGAGAAAACAAACATCTTCATTGCCGAACATTGTACTGTGTGAAATAAGCTAATTCGGTTCTAGGAATCACTTTTTCCTACAAAGAAGGTTGAGTGCAGCAAGTTCAAACTTTCCTAGTTTGTGTAATCTAACAAGATGTACAAGTTAGTAGATTCGCCTCATTTCTAAAGTAGTTTCTTTAGAAAAGAAACATCTTCATTGCCGAACATTGTACTGTGTGAAATAAGCTAATTCGGTTCTAGGAATCAGTTTAATTTCTACAAAGATGGTTGAGTGCAGCAAGTTCAAACTTTCTAGTTTGTGTAATCTAACAAGATGTACAAGTTAGTTGATTCGCCTCATTTCTAAAGTAGTTTCTTGAGAAAACAAACATCTTCATTGCCAAACATTGTACTGTGTGAAATAAGCTAATTCGGTTCTAGGAATCACTTGCTTTCCTACAAAGGAGGTTGAGTGCAGCAAGTTCAAACTTTCATAGTTAGTGTAATCTAACAAGATGTACAAGTTAGTAGATTCGCCTCATTTCTAAAGTAGTTTCTTGAGAAAACAAACATCTTCATTGCCGAACATTGTACTGTGTGAAATAAGCTCATTCGGTTCTAGGAATCACTTGCTTTCCTACAAAGAAGGTTGAGTGCAGCAAGTTCAAACTTTCCTAGTTTGTGTAATCTAACAAGATGTACAAGTTAGTAGATTCGCCTCATTTCTAAAGTAGTTTCTTGTGAAAACAAACATCTTCATTGCCGAACATTGTCCTGTGTGAAGTAAGCTCATTCGGTTCTAAGAATCACTTGCTTTCCTACAAAGAAGGTTGAGTGCAGCAAGTTCAAACTTTCCTAGTTAATGTAATCTAAGAAGATGGACAGGTTAGTAGATTCGCCTCATTTCTAAAGTAGTTTCTTGAGAAAACACACATCTTCATTGCCGAACATTGTACTGTGTGAAATAAGCTCATTCGGTTCTAGGAATCACTTGCTTTCCTACAAAGAAGGTTGAGTGCAGCAAGTTCAAACTTTCCTAGTTAGTATAATCTAAAAAGATGTACAAGTTAGTAGATTCGCCTCATTTCTAAAGTAGTTTCTTGAGAAAACAAACATCTTCATTGCCGAACATTGTACTGTGTGAAATAAGCTCATTCAGTTCTAGGAATCAGTTGCTTTCCTACAAAGAAGGTTGAGTGCAGCAAGTTCAAACTTTCCTTGTTAATGTAATCTAAAAAGATGCACAAGTTAGTAGATTGGCCTCATTTCTAAAGTAGTTTCTTGAGAAAACAAACATCTTCATTGCGAACACTGTACTGTGTGAAATAAGCTAATTCGGTTCTAGGAATCACTTGCTTTCCTACAAAGAAGGTTGAGTGCAGCAAGTTCAAACTTTCCTAGTTTGTGTAATCTAACAAGATGTACAAGTTAGTAGATTCGCCTCATTTCTAAAGTAGTTTCTTGAGAAAACAAACATCTTCATTACCGAACATTGTACTGTGTGAAATAAGCTAATTCGGTTCTAGGAAACACTTGCTTTCTACAAAGATGGTTGAGTGCAGCAAGTTCAAACTTTCCTAGTTTAATGTAATCTAACTAGATGTACAAGTTAGTAGATTCACCTCATTTTTAAAGTAGTTTCTTGAGAAAACAAACATCTTCATTGCTGAATATTGTACTGTGTGAAATAAGCTCATTCGGTTCTAGGAATCACTTGCTTTCCTACAAAGAAGGTTGAGTGCAGCAAGTTCAAACTTTCCTAGTTTGTGTAATCTAACAAGATGTACAAGTTAGTAGATTCGACTCATTTCTAAAGTAGTTTCTTGAGAAAACAAACATCTTCATTGGCGGACATTGTACTGTGTGAAATAAGCTAATTCGGTTCTAGGAATCGGTTGCTTTCCTACAAAGATGGTTGAGTGCAGCAAGTTCAAACTTTCCTAGTTTGTGTAATCTAACAAGATGTACAAGTTAGTAGATTCGCCTCATTTCTAAAGTAGTTTCTTGAGAAAACAAACCTCTTCATTGCCAAACATTGTACTGTGTGAAATAAGCTCATTCGGTTCTAGGAATCACTTTCCTTCCTACAAAGAAGGTTGAGTGCAGCAAGTTCAAACTTTCCTAGTTAATGTAATCTAAAAAGATGTACAAGTTAGTAGATTCGCCTCATTTCTAAAGTAGTTTCTTGAGAAAACAAACATCTTCATTGCCAACATTGTACTGTGTGAAATAAGCTAATTCGGTTCTAGGAATCACTTGCTTTTCTACAAAGAAGGTTGAGTGCAGCAAGTTCAAACTTTCCTTGTTAATGTAATCTAAAAAGATGTACAAGTTAGTAGATTTGCCTCATTTCTAAAGTAGTTTCTTGAGAAAACAAACATCTTCATTTGCCGAACATGGTACTGTGTGAAATAAGCTAATTCGGTTCTAGAATTCACTTGCTTTCCTACAAAGAAGGTTGAGTGCAGCACGTTCAAACTTTCCTAGTTTGTGTAATCTAACAAGATGTACAAGTTAGTAGATTCGCCTCATTTCTATAGTAATTTCTTGAGAAAACAAACATCTTCATTGCGAAGAACACTGTACTGTGTGAAATAAGCTAATTCGGTTCTAGGAATCACTTAATTTTCCTACAAAGAAGGTTGAGTGCAGCAAGTTCAAACTTTCTAGTTTGTGTAATCTAACAAGATGTACAAGTTAGTGCAAAGCCTCATTTCTAAAGTAGTTTCTTGAGAAAACAAACATCTTCATTGCCGAACATTGTACTGTGTGAAATAAGCTAATTTGGTTCTAGGAATCACTTGCTTTCCTACAAAGAAGGTTGAGTGCAGCAAGTTCAAACTTTCCTAGTTTGTGTAATCTAACAAGATGTACAAGTTAGTAGATTCGCCTCATTTCTAAAGTAGTTTCTTGAGAAAACAAACATCTTCATTGCGAACATTGTACTGTGTGAAATAAGCTAATTCGGTTCTAGGAATCACTTGCTTTCCTACAAAGAAGGTTGAGTGCAGCAAGTTCAAACTTTCCTAGTTTGTGTAATCTAACAAGATGTACAAGTTAGTAGATTCGCCTCATTTCTAAAGTAGTTTCTTGAGAAAACAAACATCTTCATTGCGAATGAACATTGTACTGTGTGAAATAAGCTAATTCGGTTCTAGGAATCACTTGCTTTCCTACAAAGAGGTTGAGTGCAGCAAGTTCAAACTTTCCTAGTTTGTGTAATCTAACAAGATGTACAAGTTAGTAGATTCGCCTCATTTCTAAAGTAGTTTCTTGAGAAAACAAACATCTTCATTGCGAACATTGTACTGTGTGAAATAAGCTAGTTCGGTTCTAGGAATCACTTGCTTTCCTACAAAGAAGGTTGAGTGCAGCAAGTTCAAACATTTCTAGTTTGTGTAATCTAACAAGATGTACAAGTTAGTAGATTCGCCTCATTTCTAAAGTAGTTTCTTGAGAAAACAAACATCTTCATTTCCGAACATTGTACTGTGTGAAATAAGCTAATTCGGTTCTAGGAATCACTTGCTTTCCTACAAAGAAGGTTGAGTGCAGCAAGTTCAAACTTTCCTAGTTTGTGTAATCTAACAAGATGTACAAGTTAGTAGATTCGCCTCATTTCTAAAGTAGTTTCTTGAGAAAACAAACATCTTCATTGGAGAACATTGTACTGTGTGAAATAAGCTAATTCGGTTCTAGGAATCACTTGCTTTCCTACAAAGAAGGTTGAGTGCAGCAAGTTCAAACTTTCCTAGTTTGTGTAATCTAACAAGATGTACAAGTTAGTAGATTCGCCTCATTTCTAAAGTAGTTTCTTAAAAAAACAAACATCTTGAATTAAGACAACGGAACATTGTACTGTGTGAACAAAGTTAATTGAGTTCTGCAAGGACCTTCCTTTCCTCTAATTGTCATCTTGGTTGAGTGAATCATTGAGTGCAGCAAGTTCAAACTTTCCTAGTTTGTGTAATCTAACAAGATGTACAAGTTAGTAGATTCGCCTCATTTCTAAAGTAGTTTCTTGAGAAAACAAACATCTTCATTGCCGAACATTGTACTGTGTGAAATAAGCTAATTCGGTTCTGGGAATCACTTGCTTTCCTACAAAGAAGGTTGAGTGCAGCAAGTTCAAACTTTCCTAGTTTGTGTAATCTAACAAGATGTACAAGTTAGTAGATTCGCCTCATTTCTAAAGTAGTTTCTTGAGAAAACAAACATCTTCATTGCCGAACATTGTACTGTGTGAAATAAGCTAATTCGGTTCTAGGAATCACTTGCTTTCCTACAAAGAAGGTGAGTGCAGCAAGTTCAAACTTTCCTAGTTTGTGTAATCTAACAAGATTTACAAGTTAGTAGATTCGCCTCATTTTCAAAGTAGTTTCTTGAGAAAACAAACATCTTCAGAATGTGGTGGTTCGGTTCTAGTTTTCAGGTGTCCCCATTTCAAGTGTTCTAAATGCTAAGGTTGAGTGCTGCAAGTTCATTAACTTTCAAACTTTTAGTATGTAATCTAACAAGATGTACAAGTTAGTAAATTCGCCTCATTTCTAAAGTAGTTTCTTGAGAAAACAAACATCTTCATTGCCGAACATTGTTTCCCCTTGCCAGCTTTTGACCAATCTAGCCTCACTTGCAAGATGTACAAAGAAGGTTAGTGCAAAATATATAAATTATACTAGGGCTGCAAATTTATCCAGATTTTTGTCTAGTTTTCTATTACAGAATTGTTTCTTGAATTTGAAGATACTTTAAGAGAACTGAGACTGGCAGTAGTTAATGTGAATTCTACCTGCATTCGGTTCTCTTTTGCATCTGGATTGTCATCTTGGCTGATCTCCGCTATGAATCATCTGAAGGAATGGGCGGGTTTGGGTGCTCTTTAGCAGGCCTTCTGTTACTGGTCTCTCTGGTTTGCTTGTGGTGTCTGTGTTGTAAAATCAGGGTCTTCACAATGACACGGGATGCAGCTATGATCATTCAAGCCTTTACTGCCATAGAGGCTGCACAGTCCCCTAAGTCTGGCTGGCTACAACTAAAAGTTAATCTTCTTTCTGCTCAGGTAACAAGATGGCTAAGCACTGCACTCTGGGTTAGCCCTAGTTTCTCCAGAGAACAAGCATGTTTGATTGCATGCGGGTTGATGCCCCAGATCCCGCCTCTGAGAAAAAAGGCATCAGGGTTGCACTTGCTTTCCATCATCAGAGATCAGACCTCTACTCTTACCTGTGGCTTGTTTTAAAACATAAAAGGGGAACTGTTAGAGAGCTGCGAGGTGCATTTCTTAAAGATAGTTGGCTTCCGCCTTCCGCCTTCCCGATGGCGAGTGCTCTCCTGGATAAACAAGTCCTTATTTGGCTTGGGCGTGATCTAGGCTTGCTTCGCATATGTGGACCTATCTGCATTCACCACGTGGCTTACCAGGGTTGGCTGTTCAAAGGCTTTAAGCTTTGGTCGGCTTTTTTGAACAAGGTAGGGCTTCTAAGTGAGTAGTGAGTCAGTGAGTGAGTCAAACATCTTCAGTGAACAGTGTAGTGAGTGAAGTAAGCTCAGTCGAGTGAGGAATCAGTGAGTGAGTGAGTGTTGAGTGCAGCAAGTTCAAACTTTCCTAGTTTGTGTAGTCTAACAAGTGTACAAGTTAGTAGATGAGTGAGTGAGTGAGTAAAGTAGTGAGTGAGAAAACAAACATGAGTCAGTGAGTGAACAGTGTACTGTGTGAAGTAAGTGAGTCAGTGAGTAGGAGTCAGTGCTTTCCTCACAAAAGAAGGTTGAGTGCAGCAAGTTCAAAGATTGTTCAAGGTTCCTGAATAAACTGCTGATGTACAAGTTAGTAGATTCGTCCTCATTTTTCCTAGTTTGTGTAATCTAACAAGATGTACAAGTTAGTAGATTCGCCTCATTTCTAAAGTAGTTTCTTGAGAAAACAAACATCTTCATTGCCGAACATTGTACTGTGTGAAATAAGCTAATTCGGTTCTAGGAATCACTTGCTTTCCTACAAAGAAGGTTGAGTGCAGCAAGTTCAAACTTTCCTAGTTTGTGTAATCTAACAAGATGTACAAGTTAGTAGATTCGCCTCATTTCTAAAGTAGTTTCTTGAGAAAACAAAAATCTTCATTTGCGAACATTGTACTGTGTGAAATAAGCTAATTCGGTTCTAGGATTCACTTGCTTTCCTACAAAGAAGGTTGAGTGCAGCAAGTTCAAACTTTCCTAGTTTGTGTAATCTAACAAGATGTACAAGTTAGTAGATTCGCCTCATTTCTAAAGTAGTTTCTTGAGAAAACAAACATGTTCATTGCCGAACATTGTACTGTGTGAAATAAGCTAATTCGGTTCTAGGAATCACATCTTCATTGCCGAACATTGTACTGTGTGAAATAAGCTAATTCGGTTCTAGGAATCACTTGCTTTCCTACAAAGATGGTTGAGTGCACCAAGTTCAAACTTTCTTGTTTGTGTAATCTAACAAGATGTACAAGTTAGTAGATTCGCCTCATTTCTAAATTAGTTTCTTGAGAAAACAAACATCTTCATTGCCGAACATTGTACTGTGTGAAATAAGCTAATTCGGTTCTAGGAATCACTTGCTTTCCTACAAAGAAGGTTGAGTGCAGCAAGTTCAAACTTTCCTAGTTTGTGTAATCTAACAAGATGTACAAGTTAGTAGATTCGCCTCATTTCTAAAGTAGTTTCTTGAGAAAACAAACATCTTCATTGCGTAACGTTGTACTGTGTGAAATAAGCTAATTCGGTTCTAGGAATCACTTGCTTTCCTACAAAGAAGGTTGAGTGCAGCAAGTTCAAACTTTCCTAGTTTGTGTAATCTAACAAGATGTACAAGTTAGTAGATTCGCCTCATTTCTAAAGTAGTTTCTTGAGAAAACAAACATCTTCATTGCCGAACATTGTACTGTGTGAAATAAGCTAATTCGGTTCTAGGAATCACTTGCTTTCCTACAAAGAAGGTTGAGTGCAGCAAGTTCAAACTTTCCTAGTTTGTGTAATCTAACAAGATGTACAAGTTAGTAGATTCGCCTCATTTCTAAAGTAGTTTCTTGAAAACAAACATCTTCATTGCCGAACATTGTACTGTGTGAAATAAGCTAATTCGGTTCTAGGAATCACTTGCTTTCCTACAAAGAAGGTTGAGTGCAGCAAGTTCAAACTTTCTAGTTTGTGTAATCTAACAAGATGTACAAGTTAGTAGATTCCTCATTTCTAAAGTAGTTTCTTGAGAAAACAAACATCTTCATTGCGAACATTGTACTGTGTGAAATAAGCTAATTCGGTTCTAGGAATCACTTGCTTTCCTACAAAGAAGGTTGAGTGCAGCAAGTTCAAACTTTCCTAGTTTGTGTAATCTAACAAGATGTACAAGTTAGTAGATTCGCCTCATTTCTAAAGTAGTTTCTTGAGAAAACAAACATCTTCATTGCGAACATTGTACTGTGTGAAATAAGCTAATTCGGTTCTAGGAATCACTTGCTTTCCTACAAAGAAGGTTGAGTGCAGCAAGTTCAAACTTTCCTAGTTTGTGTAATCTAACAAGATGTACAAGTTAGTAGATTCGCCTCATTTCTAAAGTAGTTTCTTGAGAAAACAAACATCTTCATTGCCGAACATTGTACTGTGTGAAATAAGCTAGTCGGTTCTAGGAATCACTTGCTTTCCTACAAAGAAGGTTGAGTGCAGCAAGTTCAAACTTTCCTAGTTTGTGTAATCTAACAAGATGTACAAGTTAGTAGATTCGCCTCATTTCTAAAGTAGTTTCTTGAGAAAACAAACATCTTCATTGCCGAACATTGTACTGTGTGAAATAAGCTAATTCGGTTCTAGGAATCACTTGCTTTCCTACAAAGAAGGTTGAGTGCAGCAAGTTCAAACTTTCCTAGTTTGTGTAATCTAACAAGATGTACAAGTTAGTAGATTCGCCTCATTTCTAAAGTAGTTTCTTGAAAACAAACATCTTCATTGCCGAACATTGTACTGTGTGAAATAAGCTAATTCGGTTCTAGGAATCACTTGCTTTCCTACAAAGAAGGTTGAGTGCAGCAAGTTCAAACTTTCCTAGTTTGTGTAATCTAACAAGATGTACAAGTTAGTAGATTCGCCTCATTTCTAAAGTAGTTTCTTGAGAAAACAAACATCTTCATTGCCGAACATTGTACTGTGTGAAATAAGCTAATTCGGTTCTAGGAATCACTTGCTTTCCTACAAAAGAAGGTTGAGTGCAGCAAGTTCAAACTTTCCTAGTTTGTGTAATCTAACAAGATGTACAAGTTAGTAGATTCGCCTCATTTCTAAAGTAGTTTCTTGAGAAAACAAACATCTTCATTGCCGAACATTGTACTGTGTGAAATAAGCTAATTCGGTTCTAGGAATCACTTGCTTTCCTACAAAGAAGGTTGAGTGCAGCAAGTTCAAACTTTCCTAGTTTGTGTAATCTAACAAGATGTACAAGTTAGTAGATTCGCCTCATTTCTAAAGTAGTTTCTTGAGAAAACAAACATCTTCATTGCCGAACATTGTACTGTGTGAAATAAGCTAATTCGGTTCTAGGAATCACTTGCTTTCCTACAAAGAAGGTTGAGTGCAGCAAGTTCAAACTTTCCTAGTTTGTGTAATCTAACAAGATGTACAAGTTAGTAGATTCGCCTCATTTCTAAAGTAGTTTCTTGAGAAAACAAACATCTTCATTGCCGAACATTGTACTGTGTGAAATAAGCTAATTCGGTTCTAGGAATCACTTGCTTTCCTACAAAAGAAGGTTGAGTGCAGCAAGTTCAAACTTTCCTAGTTTGTGTAATCTAACAAGATGTACAAGTTAGTAGATTCGCCTCATTTCTAAAGTAGTTTCTTGAGAAAACAAACATCTTCATTGCGAACATTGTACTGTGTGAAATAAGCTAATTCGGTTCTAGGAATCACTTGCTTTCCTACAAAGAAGGTTGAGTGCAGCAAGTTCAAACTTTCCTAGTTTGTGTAATCTAACAAGATGTACAAGTTAGTAGATTCGCCTCATTTCTAAAGTAGTTTCTTGAGAAAACAAACATCTTCATTGCGAACATTGTACTGTGTGAAATAAGCTAATTCGGTTCTAGGAATCACTTGCTTTCCTACAAAGAAGGTTGAGTGCAGCAAGTTCAAACTTTCCTAGTTTGTGTAATCTAACAAGATGTACAAGTTAGTAGATTCGCCTCATTTCTAAAGTAGTTTCTTGAGAAAACAAACATCTTCATTGCGAACATTGTACTGTGTGAAATAAGCTAATTCGGTTCTAGGAATCACTTGCTTTCCTACAAAGAAGGTTGAGTGCAGCAAGTTCAAACTTTCCTAGTTTGTGTAATCTAACAAGATGTACAAGTTAGTAGATTCGCCTCATTTCTAAAGTAGTTTCTTGAGAAAACAAACATCTTCATTGCCGAACATTGTACTGTGTGAAATAAGCTAATTCGGTTCTAGGAATCACTTGCTTTCCTACAAAGAAGGTTGAGTGCAGCAAGTTCAAACTTTCCTAGTTTGTGTAATCTAACAAGATGTACAAGTTAGTAGATCGCCTCATTTCTAAAGTAGTTTCTTGAGAAAACAAACATCTTCATTGCCGAACATTGTACTGTGTGAAATAAGCTAATTCGGTTCTAGGAATCACTTGCTTTCCTACAAAGAAGGTTGAGTGCAGCAAGTTCAAACTTTCCTAGTTTTGTGTAATCTAACAAGATGTACAAGTTAGTAGATTCGCCTCATTTCTAAAGTAGTTTCTTGAGAAAACAAACATCTTCATTGCGAACATTGTACTGTGTGAAATAAGCTAATTCGGTTCTAGGAATCACTTGCTTTCCTACAAAGAAGGTTGAGTGCAGCAAGTTCAAACTTTCCTAGTTTGTGTAATCTAACAAGATGTACAAGTTAGTAGATTCGCCTCATTTCTAAAGTAGTTTCTTGAGAAAACAAACATCTTCATTGCGAACATTGTACTGTGTGAAATAAGCTAATTCGGTTCTAGGAATCACTTGCTTTCCTACAAAGAAGGTTGAGTGCAGCAAGTTCAAACTTTCCTAGTTTGTGTAATCTAACAAGATGTACAAGTTAGTAGATTCGCCTCATTTCTAAAGTAGTTTCTTGAAAACAAACATCTTCATTGCCGAACATTGTACTGTGTGAAATAAGCTAATTCGGTTCTAGGAATCACTTGCTTTCCTACAAAGAAGGTTGAGTGCAGCAAGTTCAAACTTTCCTAGTTTGTGTAATCTAACAAGATGTACAAGTTAGTAGATTCGCCTCATTTCTAAAGTAGTTTCTTGAGAAAACAAACATCTTCATTGCCGAACATTGTACTGTGTGAAATAAGCTAATTCGGTTCTAGGAATCACTTGCTTTCCTACAAAGAAGGTTGAGTGCAGCAAGTTCAAACTTTCCTAGTTTGTGTAATCTAACAAGATGTACAAGTTAGTAGATTCGCCTCATTTCTAAAAGTAGTTTCTTTGAAAACAAACATCTTCATTGCGAACATTGTACTGTGTGAAATAAGCTAATTCGGTTCTAGGAATCACTTGCTTTCCTACAAAGAAGGTTGAGTGCAGCAAGTTCAAACTTTCCTAGTTTGTGTAATCTAACAAGATGTACAAGTTAGTAGATTCGCCTCATTTCTAAAGTAGTTTCTTGAGAAAACAAACATCTTCATTGCCGAACATTGTACTGTGTGAAATAAGCTAATTCGGTTCTAGGAATCACTTGCTTTCCTACAAAGAAGGTTGAGTGCAGCAAGTTCAAACTTTCCTAGTTTGTGTAATCTAACAAGATGTACAAGTTAGTAGATTCGCCTCATTTCTAAAGTAGTTTCTTGAGAAAACAAACATCTTCATTGCCGAACATTGTACTGTGTGAAATAAGCTAATTCGGTTCTAGGAATCACTTGCTTTCCTACAAAGAAGGTTGAGTGCAGCAAGTTCAAACTTTCCTAGTTTGTGTAATCTAACAAGATGTACAAGTTAGTAGATTCGCCTCATTTCTAAAGTAGTTTCTTGAGAAAACAAACATCTTCATTGCCGAACATTGTACTGTGTGAAATAAGCTAATTCGGTTCTAGGAATCACTTGCTTTCCTACAAAAGAAGGTTGAGTGCAGCAAGTTCAAACTTTCCTAGTTTGTGTAATCTAACAAGATGTACAAGTTAGTAGATTCGCCTCATTTCTAAAGTAGTTTCTTGAGAAAACAAACATCTTCATTGCCGAACATTGTACTGTGTGAAATAAGCTAATTCGGTTCTAGGAATCACTTGCTTTCCTACAAAAGAAGGTTGAGTGCAGCAAGTTCAAACTTTCCTAGTTTGTGTAATCTAACAAGATGTACAAGTTAGTAGATTCGCCTCATTTCTAAAGTAGTTTCTTGAGAAAACAAACATCTTCATTGCGAACATTGTACTGTGTGAAATAAGCTAATTCGGTTCTAGGAATCACTTGCTTTCCTACAAAGAAGGTTGAGTGCAGCAAGTTCAAACTTTCCTAGTTTGTGTAATCTAACAAGATGTACAAGTTAGTAGATTCGCCTCATTTCTAAAGTAGTTTCTTGAGAAAACAAACATCTTCATTGCGAACATTGTACTGTGTGAAATAAGCTAATTCGGTTCTAGGAATCACTTGCTTTCCTACAAAGAAGGTTGAGTGCAGCAAGTTCAAACTTTCCTAGTTGTGTAATCTAACAAGATGTACAAGTTAGTAGATTCGCCTCATTTCTAAAGTAGTTTTCTTGAGAAAACAAACATCTTCATTGCGAACATTGTACTGTGTGAAATAAGCTAATTCGGTTCTAGGAATCACTTGCTTTCCTACAAAGAAGGTTGAGTGCAGCAAGTTCAAACTTTCCTAGTTTGTGTAATCTAACAAGATGTACAAGTTAGTAGATTCGCCTCATTTCTAAAGTAGTTTCTTGAGAAAACAAACATCTTCATTGCGAACATTGTACTGTGTGAAATAAGCTAATTCGGTTCTAGGAATCACTTGCTTTCCTACAAAGAAGGTTGAGTGCAGCAAGTTCAAACTTTCCTAGTTTGTGTAATCTAACAAGATGTACAAGTTAGTAGATTCGCCTCATTTCTAAAGTAGTTTCTTGAGAAAACAAACATCTTCATTGCGAACATTGTACTGTGTGAAATAAGCTAATTCGGTTCTAGGAATCACTTGCTTTCCTACAAAGAAGGTTGAGTGCAGCAAGTTCAAACTTTCCTAGTTTGTGTAATCTAACAAGATGTACAAGTTAGTAGATTCGCCTCATTTCTAAAGTAGTTTCTTGAGAAAACAAACATCTTCATTGCCGAACATTGTACTGTGTGAAATAAGCTAATTCGGTTCTAGGAATCACTTGCTTTCCTACAAAGAAGGTTGAGTGCAGCAAGTTCAAACTTTCCTAGTTTGTGTAATCTAACAAGATGTACAAGTTAGTAGATTCGCCTCCTTTCTAAAGTAGTTTCTTGAGAAAACAAACATCTTCATTGCGAAAATTGTACTGTGTGAAATAAGCTAATTCGGTTCTAGGAATCACTTGCTTTCCTACAAAGAAGGTTGAGTGCAGCAAGTTCAAACTTTCCTAGTTTGTGTAATCTAACAAGATGTACAAGTTAGTAGATTCGCCTCATTTCTAAAGTAGTTTCTTGAGAAAACAAACATCTTCATTGCCAAACATTGTACTGTGTGAAATAAGCTAATTCGGTTCTAGGAATCACTTGCTTTCCTACAAAGAAGGTTGAGTGCAGCAAGTTCAAACTTTCCTAGTTTGTGTAATCTAACAAGATGTACAAGTTAGTAGATTCGCCTCATTTCTAAAGTAGTTTCTTGAGAAAACAAACATCTTCATTGCCGAACATTGTACTGTGTGAAATAAGCTAATTCGGTTCTAGGAATCACTTGCTTTCCTACAAAGAAGGTTGAGTGCAGCAAGTTCAAACTTTCCTAGTTTGTGTAATCTAACAAGATGTACAAGTTAGTAGATTCGCCTCATTTCTAAAGTAGTTTCTTGAGAAAACAAACATCTTCATTGCCGAACATTGTACTGTGTGAAATAAGCTAATTCGGTTCTAGGAATCACTTGCTTTCCTACAAAGAAGGTTGAGTGCAGCAAGTTCAAACTTTCCTAGTTTGTGTAATCTAACAAGATGTACAAGTTAGTAGATTCGCCTCATTTCTAAAGTAGTTTCTTGAGAAAACAAACATCTTCATTGCCGAACATTGTACTGTGTGAAATAAGCTAATTCGGTTCTAGGAATCACTTGCTTTCCTACAAAAGAAGGTTGAGTGCAGCAAGTTCAAACTTTCCTAGTTTGTGTAATCTAACAAGATGTACAAGTTAGTAGATTCGCCTCATTTCTAAAAGTAGTTTCTTTGAGAAAACAAACATCTTCATTGCCCGAACATTGTACTGTGTGAAATAAGCTAATTCGGTTCTAGGAATCAGTTTGCTTTCCTACAAAAGAAGGTTGAGTGCAGCAAGTTCAAACTTTCCTAGTTATTGTAATCTAAAAAGATGTACAAGTTAGTAGATTCGCCTCATTTCTAAAGTAGTTTCTTGAGAAAACAAACATCTTCATTGCCGAACATTGTACTGTGTGAAATAAGCTCATTCGGTTCTAGGAATCGTTTGCTTTTCTACAAAGAAGGTTGAGTGCAGCAAGTTCAAACTTTCCTAGTTAATGTAATCTAACAAGATGTACAAGTTAGTAGATTCGCCTCATTTCTAAAGTAGTTTCTTGAGAAAACAAACATCTTCATTGCGAACATTGTACTGTGTGAAATAAGCTTAATTGGTTCTAGGAATCACTTGCTTTCCTACAAAGAAGGTTGAGTGCAGCAAGTTCAAACTTTCCTAGTTTGTGTAATCTAACAAGATGTACAAGTTAGTAGATTCGCCTCATTTCTAAAGTAGTTTCTTGAGAAAACAAACATCTTCATTGCCGAACATTGTACTGTGTGAAATAAGCTAATTCGGTTCTAGGAATCACTTGCTTTCCTACAAAGAAGGTTGAGTGCAGCAAGTTCAAACTTTCCTAGTTTGTGTAATCTAAACAAGATGTACAAGTTAGTAGATTTGCGTCATTTCTAAAGTAGTTTCTTGAGAAAACAAACATCTTCAGCACCGAACATTGTACTGTGTGAAATAAGCTAATTCGGTTCTAGGAATCAGTTGGTTTTCTACAAAGATGGTTGAGTGCAGCAAGTTCAAACTTTCCTTGTTAATGTAATCTAAAAGATGTACAAGTTAGTAGATTTGCCTCATTTCTAAAGTAGTTTCTTGAGAAAACAAACATCTTCATTACCGAACATTGTGTACTGTGTGAAATAAGCTAATTCGGTTCTAGGAATCAGTTTGCTTTCCTACAAAGAAGGTTGAGTGCAGCAAGTTCAAACTTTCCTTGTTAATGTAATCTAAAAAGATGCACAAGTTAGTAGATTGGCCTCATTTCTAAAGTAGTTTCTTTAGAAAACAAACATCTTCATTACTGAACACTCTACTGTGTGAAATAAGCTAGTTCGGTTCTAGGAATCACTTGCTTTTCTACAAAGAAGGTTGAGTGCAGCAAGTTCAAACTTTCCTTGTTTGTGTAATCTAACAAGATGTACAAGTTAGTAGATTCGCCTCATTTCTAAAGTAGTTTCTTTAGAAAACAAACATCTTCATTACTGAACACTGTACTGTGAATGAAATAAGTTAATTCGGTTCTAGGAATCAGTTTGCTTTCTACAAAGAAGGTTGAGTGCAGCAAGTTCAAACTTTCCTTGTTTGTGTAATCTAACAAGATGTACAAGTTAGTAGATTCACCTCATTTCTAAAGTAGTTTCTTGAGAAAACAAACATCTTCATGCTGAACATTGTACTGTGTGAAATAAGTTCATTCGGTTCTAGGAATCACTTGCTTTCCTACAAAGAAGGTTGAGTGCAGCAAGTTCAAACTTTCCTTGTTAATGTAATCTAAAAAGATGCACAAGTTAGTAGATTGGCCTCATTTCTAAAGTAGTTTCTTGAGAAAACAAACATCTTCATATTGAACACTTGTACTGTGTGAAATAAGCTCATTCGGTTCTAGGAATCAGTTTGCTTTCTACAAAGATGGTTGAGTGCAGCAAGTTCAAACTTTCCTAGTTAATGTAATCTAAAAAGATGCACAAGTTAGTAGATTCGCCTCATTTGTAAAGTAGTTTGTTGAGAAAACAAACATCTTCATTATTGAACATTGTACTGTGTGAAAAAGCTAATTCGGTTCTAGGAATCAGTTTGCTTTCCTACAAAGAATGGTTGAGTGCAGCAAGTTCAAACTTTCCTTTTTGTAATTCAAAAGATGCCTCATTTGTAAAGTAGTTTGTTGAGAAAACAAACATCTTAAAAGATGAAACAAGCTAATTCGGTTCTAGATTGTTGCTTTCCTCAGGTTGAGTGCTAAAGTTTGTTTCTTTAATGTAAAGAAAAAGATCTTCAGATTGGCCTCATTTCTAAAGTAGTTTCTTTAGAAAAGAAACATCTGTACTGTGTGAAATAAGTTAATTCGGTTCTAGGAATCAGTTTAATTTCCACGAAGAAGGTTGAGTGCAGCAAGTTCAAACTTTCCTAGTTTTGTAATCTAACAAGATGTACAAGTTAGGTGATTGGCCTCATATCTAAAGTAGTTTCTTTAGAAAACAAACCTTCATTGCCAAACATTGTACTGTGTGAATTAAGCTAATTCGGTTCTAGGAATCAGTTTACTTTCTATGAAGATGGTTGAGTGCAGCAAGTTCAAACTTTCCTTGTTAATGTGATCTAAAAAGATGTCCAAGTTAGTAGATTTGACTCATTTGTAAAGTAGTTTGTTCAGAAAACAAACATCTTCATTGCTGGAATATTGTACTGTGTGAAAAAAGTTAATTCGGTTCTAGAAATCATTGCTTTACTACAAAGACGGTTGAGTGCAGCAATTTCAAACATTCCTTGTTAATATAATCTAAAAAGATGCACAATTTAGTGGATTTGCGTCATTTCTAAAGTAATTTCTTTAGAAAAGAAACATCTTCAGTACCGAACACTGTACTGTGTGAAATAAGCTAATTCGGTTCTAGGAAATCAGTTTAATTTCTACAAAAGATGGTTGAGTGCAGCAAGTTCAAACTTTCCTTGTTAATGTAATCTAAAAAGATGGCCAAGTTAGTAGATTTGCCTCATTTGTAAAGTAGTTTGTTGAGAAAAACAAACATCTTCATTGCCAAACATTGTAATGTGTGAAATAATCTCATTCGGTTCTAGGAATCAGTTGCTTTCCTACAAAGAAGGTTGAGTGCAGCAAGTTCAAACTTTCCTTGTTAATGTAATCTAAAAAGTTGCACAACTTAGTAGATGGGCCTCATTTCTAAAGTAGTTTGTTTAGAAAACAAACATCTTCATTACCGAACACTATACTATGTGAAATGAGCTAGTTCGGTTCTAGGAATCACTTGCTTTCCTACGAAGAAGATTGAGTGCAACAAGTTCAAACTTTCCTCGTTTGTGTAATCTAACAAGATTTACAAGTTAGTGGATTCGAGTCATTTCTAAAGTGGTTTCCTTATAAAACAAATATCTTCAGTAGTGAACACTGTACTGTGTGAAATAAGTTAATTCGGTTCTAGGAATCAGTTTCCTTTCTACGAAGATGGTTGAGTGCAGCAAGTTCAAACTTTCCTTGTTAATGCAATCTAAAAAGATGGCCAAGTTAGCAGATTCACCTCATTTGTAAAGTAGTTTGTTGAGAAAATTAACATCTTTATAGCCAAACATTGTACTGTGTGAAATAAGCTCATTCGGTTCTAGGAATCACTTGCTTTCCTACAAAGAAGGTTGAGTGAAGCAAGTTCAAACTTTCCTTGTTAATGTAATCAAAAAAGATGCACAACTTAGTAGATTGGCCTCATTTCTAAAGTAGTTTCTTTCGAAAAGAAACATCATCAGTATTGAACACTGTACTGTGTGAAATAACTTAATTCGCTTCTAGGAATCAGTTTAATTTCTACGAAGATGGTTGAGTGCAGCAAGTTCAAACTCCTTTTTAATGTAATCTCAAAAGATGGCCAAGTTAGAAGATTCGCCTCATTTGTAAAGTAGTTTGTTGAGAAAACAAACATCTTCATTGCCGAACATTATACTGTGTGAAAAAAGCTAATTCGGTTGTAGAATTCAGGTGCTTTCCTACAAAGAAGGTTGAGTGCAGCAAGTTCAAACTTTCTTTGTTAATGTAATCTAAAAAGATGCACAACTTAGTAGATTGGCCTCATTTCTAAAGTTGTTTCTTTAGAAAAGAAACATCTTCAGTACCGAACACTGTACTGTGTGAAATAAGTTAATTCGCTTCTAGGAATCAGTTTAATTTCCACGAAGAAGGTTGAGTGCAGCAAGTTCAAACTTTCCTAGTTTTGGTAATCTAACAAGAAGTACAAGTTAGGTGATTGGCGTCATATCTAAAGTAGTTTCTTTAGAAAACAAACCTTCATTGCCAAACATTGTACTGTGTGAATTGAGCTAATTCGGTTCTAGGAATCAGTTTACTTTCTATGAAGATGGTTGAGTGCAGCAAGTTCAAACTTTCCTTGTTAATGTGATCTAAAAAGATGTCCAAGTTAGTAGATTTGACTCATTTGTAAGGTAGTTTGTTCAGAAAACAAACATCTTCATTGCGGAATATTGTACTGTGTGAAAAAAGTTAATTCGAATCTAGAAATCATTCGCTTTACTACAAAGACGGTTGAGTGCAGCAATTTCAAACATTCCTTGTTAATATAATCTAAAAAGATGCACAATTTAGTGGATTCGCGTCATTTCTAAAGTAATTTCTTTAGAAAAGAAACATCTTCAGTACCGAACACTGTACTGTGTGAAATAAGGTAATTCGGTTCTAGGAAATCAGTTTAATTTCTACGAAGATGGTTGAGTGCAGCAAGTTCAAACTTTCCTTGTTAATGTAATCTAAAAAGATGGCCAAGTTAGTAGATTTGCCTCATTTGTAAAGTAGTTTGTTGAGAAAACAAACATCTTCATTGCCAAACATTGTAATGTGTGAAATAATCTCATTCGGTTCTAGGAATCAGTTGCTTTCCTACAAAGAAGGTTGAGTGCAGCAAGTTCAAACTTTCCTTGTTAATGTAATCTCAAAAGTTGCACAACTTAGTAGATGGGCCTCATTTCTAAAGTAGTTTGTTTAGAAAACAAACATCTTCATTACCGAACACTATACTATGTGAAATGAGCTAGTTCGGTTCTAGGAATCACTTGCTTTCCTACGAAGAAGATTGAGTGCAACAAGTTCAAACTTTCCTCGTTTGTGTAATCTAACAAGATTTACAAGTTAGTGGATTCGAGTCATTTCTAAAGTGGTTTCCTTATAAAAGAAATATCTTCAGTAGTGAACACTGTACTGTGTGAAATAAGTTAATTCGGTTCTAGGAATCAGTTTCCTTTCTGCGAAGATGGTCGAGTGCAGCAAGTTCAAACTTTCCTTGTTAATGCAATCTAAAAAGATGGCCAAGTTAGCAGAGTCACCTCATTTGTAAAGTAGTTTGTTGAGAAAATTAACATCTTTATAGCCGAACATTGTACTGTGTGAAATAAGCTCATTCGATTCTAGGAATCACTTGCTTTCCTACAAAGAAGGTTGAGTGCAGCAAGTTCAAACTTTCCTTGTCAATGTAATGTAAAAAGATGCACAACTTAGGAGATTGGCCTCATTTCTAAAGTAGTTTCTTTAGAAAATCAACATCTTCAGTACCGAACACTGTACTGTGTGAAGTAAGTTATTTCACTTCTAGCAATCACTTTAATTTCTACAAAGAAGGTTGAGTGCAGCAAGTTCAAACTTTCCTTGTTAATGCAATCTAAAAAGATGGCCAAGTTAGAAGATTCGCCTGATTTGTAAAGTACTTTGTTGAGAAAACAAACATCTTCATTGCCGAACATTGTACTGTGTGAAATAAGCTCGTTCGGTTCTGGGAATCAGTTGCTTTCCTACAAAGAAGGTTGAGTGCAGCAAGTTCAAACTTTCCTTTGTAATGTAATCTAAAGAGATGCACAAGTTAGTAGATTGGCCCCATTTCTAAAGTAGTTTGTTTAGAAAACAAACATCTTCATTACCAAACACTGTACTATGTGAAATAAGCTAGTTCCGTTCTAGGAATCACTTGTTTTCCTACGAAGAAGGTTGAGTGCAGCAAGTTCAAACTTTCCTAGTTTGTGTAATCTAACAAGATGTACAAGTTAGTGCATTCGCCTCATTTCTAAAGTAGTTTCTTTAGAAAAGAAACATCATCAGTACCGAACACTGTACTGTGTGAAATAAGGTAATTCTTTCTAGGAATCAGTTTAATTTCTACGAAGATGGTTGAGTGCAGCAAGTTCAAACTTTCCTTGTTAATGTAACTTGAAAAGATGCACAACTTAGTAGATTGGCCTCATTTCTAAAGAAGTTTCTTTAGAAAACAAACATCTTCATTACCGAATTCTGTACTATGTGAAATGAGCTAGTTGGATTCTAGGAATCACTTGCTTTCCTACGAAGAAGGTTGAGTGCAGGAAGTTCAAACTTTCCTAGTTTGTGTAATCTAACAAGATGTACAAGATAGTGGTTTCGAGTCGTTTCTAAAGTGGTTTCTTTAGAAAACAAACATCTTCAGTACTGAGCACTGGACTGTTTGAAATAAGTTAATTCGGTTCTAGGAATCAGTTTCCTTTTTACGAAGATGGTTGAGTGCAGCAAGTTCAAACTTTCCTTGTTAATGTAATCTAAAAGGATAGCCAAGTTAGCAGATTCACGTCATTTGTAAGGTAGTTTGTTGAGAAAATTAACAGTTTTATTGCCGAACATTGTACTGTGTGAAATAAGCTCATTCGGTTCTAGGAATCAGTTGCTTTCCGACAAAGAAGGTTAAGTGCAGCAAGTTCAAACTTTCCTTCTTAATGTAATCTAAAAAGATTCATAACTTAGTAGATTGGCCTCATTTCTTAAGTAGTTTTTTTAGAAAAGAAACATCTTCAGTACCAAACACTGTACAGTGTGAAATAAGTTAATTCGCTTCTAGGAATCAGTTTAATTTCTACGAAGAATGTTGAGTGCAGCAAGTTCAAACTTTCCTTGTTAATGTAATCTAAAAAGATGGCCAAGTTAGCAGAGTCGCCTCATTTGTAAAGTAGTTTGTTGAGAAAATTAACATCTTTATTGCCGAACATTGTACTGTGTGAAATAAGCTCATTCGGTTCTAGGAATCTGTTGCTTTCCTACAAAGAAGGTTGAGTTTAGCAAGTTCAAACTTTCCTTGTTAATGAAATCTAAAAAGTTGTCCAAGTTAGTAGATTCACCTCATTTCTAAAGTAGTTTCTTTAGAAAACCAACCTAAATTGCCAAACTTTGTACTGTGTGAAATGAGCTAATTCGGTTCTAGGAATCAGTTTACTTTCTACTAAGATAGTTGAGTTCACCAAGTTCAAACATTCCTTGTTAATGTAACCTCAAAAGATGTCCAAGTTAGTAGATTTGACTCATTTGTAAAGTAGTTTGTTTAGAAAACAAACATCTTCATTTTCGAACATTGTACTGTGTGAAAAAAGCTAATTCGGATCTAGAATTCAGTTGCTTTCTTACAAAGACAGTTGAGTGCGCAAGTTCAAACATTCCTTGTTAATGTAATCTAAAAAGATGCGCAACTTAGTGGATTGGCCTCATTTCTGAAGTAATTTCTTTAGAAAAGAAACATCTTCAGTACCGAACACTGTACTGTGTGAAATAAGTTAATTCGCTTCTAGGAATCAGTTTAATTTCAACGAAGATGGTTGAGGACAGCAAGTTCAAACTTTCCTTGTTAATGTAATCTAAAAAGATGGCCAAGTTAGTAGATTCACCTCATTTGTAAAGTAGTTTGTTGAGAAAACAAACATCTTCTTTGCCAAACATTGTATCATGTGAAAAAACGTAATTCGGATCTAGAATTCAGTTGGTTTCCTACAAAGACGGTTGAGTGCAGCAAGTCCAAACATTCCTTGTTAATGTATTCTAAAAAGATGCACATCTTAGTAGATTGGCCTCATTTCAAAAGTAGTTTGTTTAGAAAACAAACATCTTCATTACAGAACACTGTACTATGTGAAATAAGCTAGTTCCGTTCTAGGAATCACTTGCTTTCCTACGAAGAAGGTTGAGTGCAGCAAGTTCAAACTTTCCTAGTTTGTGTAATCTAACAAGATGTACAAGTTAGTGGATTTGCCTCATTTCTAAATTAGTTTCTTTAGAAAACAAACATCTTCAGTACCGAACACTGTACTGTGTGAAATAAGTTAATTCGGTTCTAGGACTCAGTTTCATTTCTACGAAGATAGTTGACTTTAGCAAGTTGAAACTTTCCTTGTTAATGTAATATAAAAAGATGTCCAAGTTAGTAGATTCGCCTCATTTCTAAAGTAGTTTCTTTAGAAAACAATCCTTCATTGCCAAACTTTGTACTGTGTGAAATGAGCTAATTCGGTTCTAGAAATCAGTTTACTTTCTACGAAGATGGTTGAGTGCAGCAAGTTCAAACTTTCCTTGTTAATGTAATCTAAAAAGATGGCCAAGTTAGCAGATTCACCTCATTTGTAAGGTAGTTTGTTGAGTAAATTAACATCTTTATTGCCAAATATTTGTACTGTGTGAAATAAGCTCATTCGGTCCTCGGAATCAATTGCTTTCCTACAAAGAAGTTTGAGTGCAGCAAGTTCAAACTTTCCTTGTTAATGTAATCTAAAAGATGCACAACTTAGTAGATTCGCCTCATTTCTAAAGTAGTTTCTTTAGAAAAGAAATATCTTCAGTACCGAATACTGTACTGTGTGAAATAAGTGAATTGGCTTCTAGGAGTCAGTTTAATTTCTATGAAGAAAGTTGAGTGCAGCAAGTTCAAACTTTCCTACTTTGTGTAATCTAACAAGATATACAAGTTAGTGGATTCGCTTCATTTCTAAAGTAGTTTCTTTAGAAAAGAAACATCTTCAGTACCGAACACTGTACTGTGTGAAATAAGTGAATTCGCTTCTAGGAATCAGTTTAATTTCTACGAAGATGGTTGAGTGCAGCAAGTTCAAACTTTCCTTGTTAATGTAATCTAAAAAGATGTCCAAGTTAGCAGATTCGCCTCATTTCTAAAGTAGTTTCTTTAGAAAACAAACCTTCATTGCCAAACATGGTACTGTGTGAAATTAGCTAATTCGGTTTTAGGAATCAGTTTACTTTCTACGAAGATGGTTGAGTTTAGCAAGTTCAAACTTTCCTTTTTAATGTAATCTAAAAAGATGTCCAAATTAGTAGATTCGCCTCATTTCTAAAGTAGTTTCTTTAGAAAACAAACTTTCATTACCAAACATTGTATTGTGTGAAAAGAGATAATTCGATTCTAGGAATCTGTTTACTTTCTATGAAGATGGTTCAGTTTAGTAAGTTCAAACGTTCCTTGTTAGTGTAATCTAAAAAGATGGCCAAGTTAGTAGATTCGCCTCATTTGTAAAGTAGTTTGTTGAGAAAACAAACATCTTCATTGCCAAACATTGTACTGTGTGAAATAAGCTAATACGGTTCTAGGAATCAGTTGCTTTCCCACAAAGAAGGTTGAGTGCAGCAAGTTCAAACTTTCCTTGTTAATGTAATCTAAAAAGATGGCCAAGTTAGAAGATTCGCCTCATTTGTAAAGTACTTTGTTGAGAAAACAAACATCTTCATTGCCGAACATTGTACTGTGTAAAATAAGCTCATTCGGTTCTAGGAATCAGTTGCTTTCCTACAAAGAAGGTTGAGTGCAGCAAGTTAAAACTTTCCTTGTTAATGTAATCTAAAAAGATGCATAACTTAGTAGATTGGCCTCATTTCTAAAGTAGTTTGTTTAGAAAACAAACATCTTCAGTAACGAACACTGTACTGTGTGAAATAAGTTAATTCGCTTTTAGGAATCAGTTTAATTTCTACAAAGATTGTTGAGTGCAGCAAGTTCAAACTTTCCTTGTTAATGTAATCTAAAAAGATGGCCAAGTTAGAAGATTCGCCTCATTTGTAAAGTTGTTTGTTGAGAAAACAAACATCTTCATTGCCAAACATTGTACTGTGTAAAATAAGCTCATTCGGTTCTAGGAATTCAGTTGCTTTCCTAAAAAGAAGGTTGAGTGCAGCAAGTTCAAACTTTCCTTCATTGCCAAACATTGTACTGTGTGAAAAAAGCTAATTTAGTTCCAGAATTCGGTTGCTTTCCTATAAAGAAGGATGAGTGCAGCCAGTAAAAACTTTCCTTGTTAATGTAATCTAAAAAGATTCACAACGTAGTAGATTGGCCTCATTTCTAAAGTATTTTCTTTAGAAAAGAAATATCTTCAGTACCGAACACTGTACTGTGTGAAATAAGTTAACTCGCTTCTAGGGATCAGTTTAATTTCTACGAAGAAGGTTGAGTGCAGCAAGTTCAAACTTTCCTTGTTAATGTAATCTAAAAAGATGCACAACTTAGTAGATTGGCCTTATTTCTAAAGTAGTTTGTTGAGAAAACAAACATCCTTATTACCGAACACTGTACTATGTGAAATAAGGTAGTTCCGTTCTAGGAATCACTTGGTTTCCTAAGAAGAACGTTGAGTGCAGAAAGTTCAAACTTTCCTAGTTTGTGTAATCTAACAAGATGTACAAGGTAGTGCATTCACCTCATTTCTAAAGTAGTTTCTTTAGAAAAGAAACATCTTCAGTACTGAACACTGTTCTGTGTGAAATAAAGTAATTCGGTTCTAGGAATCAGTTTAATTTCTAGGAAGATGGTTGAGTGCAGCAAGTTCAAACTTTCCTTGTTAATGTAATCTCAAAAGATGGCTGAGTTAGCAGAGTCACCTCATTTTTAAAGTATTTTGTTGAGAAAATTAACATCTTTATTGCCGAACATTGTACTGCGTGAAATAAGCTCATTCTGTTCCAGGAATCTCTTGATTTCCTACAAAGAAGGTTGAGTGCAGCAAGTTCAAACTTTCCTTGTTAATGTAATCTAAAAAGATGCACAACTTAGTAGATTGGCCTCATTTCTAAAGTAGTTTGTTTAGAAAAGAAACATCTTCAGTACCGAACACTGTACAGTGTGAAATAAGTTAATTCGCTTCCAGGAAACAATATAATTTCTACGAAGAAGGTTGAGTACAGCAAGGTCAAACTTTCCAGGTTAATGTTATCTAAAAAGATGGCCAAGTTAGAAGATTCGCCTCATTTGTAAAGTACTTTGTGAGAAAACAAACATCTTCATTGCCGAACATTGTACTGTGTGAAATAAGCTCATTCGTTTCTAGGAATCAGTTGCTTTCCTACAAAGAATTTTGAGTGCAGCAAGTTCAAACTTTCCTTGTTAATGTAATCTAAAAAGATGCACAACTTAGTAGATTGGCCTCCTTTCTAAAGTAGTTTGTTTAGAAAACAAACATCATCATTACCGAACACTGTACTATGTGAAATGAGCTAGTTCCATTCTAGGAATCACTTGCTTTCCTACGAAGAAGGTTAAGTGGAGCAAGTTCAAACTTTCCTAGTTTGTGTAATCTAAGAAGATGTACAAGTTAGTGGTTTCGAGTCATTTCTAAAGTGGTTTCTTTAGAAAACAAACATCTTCAGTACTGAGCACTGTACTGTGTGAAATAAGTTAATTCGATTCTAGGAATCAGTTTCCTTTCTACGAAGATGGTTGAGTGCAGCAAGTTCAAACTTTCCTTGTTAATGTAATCTGAAAAGATAGCCAAGTTAGCAGATTCACCTCATTTGTAAGGTAGTTTGTTGAGAAAATTAACATCTTTATTGCCGAACATTGTACTGTGTGAAATAAGCTCATTCGGTTCTAGGAATCAGTTGCTTTCCTACAAAGAAGGTTGAGTGCAGAAAGTTCAAACTTTCCTTGTTAATGGAATCTAAAAAGATGCACAACTTAGTAGATTGGCCTCATTTCTAAAGTAGTTTCTTTAGAAAAGAAACATCTTCAGTACCGAACACTGTACTGTGTGAAATGAGTTAATTAAGCTTCTAGGAATCAGTTTAATTTCTATGAAGATGGTTGAGTGAAGCAAGTTCAAACTTTCCTAGTTTGTGTAATCTAACAAGATGTACAAGTTAGTGGATTCTCCTTATTTCTAACGATATCCTTCAGAAAAAAAACATCTTCAGCACCGAACACTGTACTGTGTGAAATAAGTTAATTCGGTTCTAGGAATCCGTTTCCTTTCTACGAAGATGGTTCAGTTTAGCAAATTCAAACTTTCCTTGGTAATGTAATCTAAAAAGATGTCCAAGTTAATAGATTCGCCTCATTTCTAAAGTAGTTTCTTTAGAAAACAAACCTAAATTGCCAAACTTTCTACTGTGTGAAATGAGCTAGTTCGGTCCTAGGAATCAGTTTACTTTCTACCAAGATGGTTGAGTATAGCAAGTTCAAACTTTCCTTGTTAATGTGCTCTAAAAAGATGTCCAAGTTAGTAGAATTGCCTCTTTGGTAAAGTAGTTTGTTGAGAAAACAAACATCTTCATTGCCGAACATTGTAGTGTGCGAAAAAAGCTAATTTAGTTCCAGAATTCGGTTGCTTTCCTATAAAGAAGGTTGAGTGCAGCCAGTTCAAACTTTCCTTGTTAATGTAATCTAAAAAGATTCACAACGTAGTAGATTGGCCTCATTTCTAAAGTATTTTCTTTAGAAAATAAACATCTTCAGTACCGAACACTGTACTGTGTGAAATAAGTTAATTCGCTTCTAGCAATCAGTTTAATTTCTACGAAGAAGGTTGAGTGCAGCAAGTTCAAACTTTCCTTGTTAATGTAATCTAAAAAGATGCACAACTTAGTAGATTGGCCTTATTTCTAAAGTAGTTTGTTTAGAAAACAAACATCCTTATTACCGAACACTGTCCTATGTGGAATAAGCTAGTTCCGTTCTAGGAATCACTTGGTTTCCTAAGAAGAAGGTTGCGTGCAGAAAGTTCAAACTTTTCTAATTTGTGTAATCTAACAAGATGTACAAGGTAGTGCATTCGCCTCATTTCTAAAGTAGTTTCTTTAGAAAAGAAACATCTTCAGTACCGAACACTGTTTTGTGTGAAATAAAGTAATTCGGTTCTAGGAATCAGTTTAATTTCTAGGAAGATGGTTGAGTGCAGCAACTTCAAAGTTTCCTTGTTAATGTAATCTAAAAAGATGGCTAAGTTAGCAGAGTCACCTCATTTGTAAAGTATTTTGTTGAGAAAATTAACATCTTTATTGCGAACATTGTACTGAGTGAAATAAGTTCATTCGGTTCCAGGAATCTCTTGATTTCCTACAAAGAAGGTTGAGTGCAGCAAGTTCAAACTTTCCTTGTTAATGTAATCTAAAAAGATGCACAACTTAGTAGATTGGCCTCATTTCTAAAGTAGTTTGTTTAGAAAAGAAACATCTTCAGTACCGAACACTGTACAGTGTGAAATAAGTTAATTCGCTTCCAGGAAACAATTTAATTTCTACGAAGAAGGTTGAGTACAGCAAGGTCAAACTTTCCATGTTAATGTTATCTAAAAAGATGGCCAAGTTAGAAGATTCGCCTCATTTGTAAAGTACTTTGTGAGAAAACAAACATCTTCATTGCCGAACATTGTACTGTGTGAAATAAGCTCATTCGGTTCTAGGAATCAGTTGCTTTCCTACAAAGAATTTTGAGTGCAGCAAGTTCAAACTTTCCTTGTTAATGTAATCTAAAAAGATAGCCAAGTTAGCAGATTCACCTCATTTGTAAGGTAGTTTGTTGATGAAATTAACATCTTTATTGCCGAACATTGTACTGTGTGAAATAAGCTCATTCGTTCTAGGAATCAGTTGCTTTCCTACAAAGAAGGTTGAGTGCAGAAAGTTCAAACTTTCCTTGTTAATGGAATCTAAAAAGATGCACAACTTAGTAGATTGGCCTCATTTCTAAAGTAGTTTCTTTAGAAAAGAAACATCTTCAGTACCGAACACTGTACTGTGTGAAATGAGTTAATTCGCTTTTAGGAATCAGTTTCCTTTCTACGAAGATGATTGAGTTTAGCAAGTTCAAACTTTCCTTGGTAATGTAATCTAAAAAGATGTCCAAGTTAGAAGATTCGACTCATTTCTAAAGTAGTTTCTTTAGAAAACAAACCTAAATTGCCAAACTTTGTACTGTGTGAAATGAGCTAATTCGGTTCTAGGAATCAGTTTACTTTCTACGAAGATGGTTGAGTTTAGCAAGTTCAAACTTTCCTTGTTAATGTGCTCTAAAAAGATGTCCAAGTTAGTAGATTTGCCTCATTGGCCAACTAGTTTGTTGAGAAAACAAACATCTTCATTGCCGAACATTGTACTGTGTGTAAAAAGCTCTTTCGGTTCTAGAATTCAGTTGCTTTCCTACAAAGAAGGTTGAGTGCAGCCAGTTCAAACTTTCCTTTTTAATGTAATCTAAAAAGATGCACAACATAGTAGATTGGCCTCATTTCTAAAATAGTTTCTCTAGAAAAGAAACATCTTCAGTACCGAACACTGTACTGTGTGAAATAAGTTAATTCCCTTATAGGAATAAGTTTAATTTCCACGAAGAAGGTTGAGTGCAGCAAGTTCAAACGTTCCTAGTTTGTGTAATCTAACAAGATGTACAAGTTAGTGCATTCGCCTCATTTCTAAAGTACTTTCTTTAGAAAAGAAACATCTTCAGTTCCGAATACTGTACTGTGTGAAATAAGTGAATTCGCTTCTAGGAATCAGTTTAAATTCTACGAAGATGGTTGAGTGCAGCAAGTTCAAACTTTCCTTGTTAATGTAACCTAAGAAGATGCACAACGTAGTAGATTGGCCTCATTTCTAAAGTAGTTTGTTTACAAAACAAACATCTTCATTACCGAACACTATACTATGTGAAATGCCCTAGCACGGTTCTAGGAATCACGTGCTTTCCTACGAAGAGGTTGAGTGCAGCAAGTTGAAACTTTCCTCGTTTGTGTAATTTAACAAGAAGTACAAGTTAGTGGATTCGCGTCATTTAAAAAGCGGTTTCTTTAGAAAACAAACATCTTCAGTACTGAACACTGTACTGTGTGAAATAAGTTAATTCGGTTCTAGCAATCAGTTTCTTTTCTACGAAGATGGTTGAGTGCAGCAAGTTCAAACTTTACTTGTTAATGTAATCTAAAAAGATGGCCAAGTTAGCAGAGTCACCTCATTGGTAAAATAGTTTGTTGAGAAAATTAACATCTTTATTGCCGAGCATTGTACTGTGTGAAATAAGCTCATTCGGTTCTAGGAATCACTTGCTTAAATACAAAGAAGGTTGAGTGCAGCAAGTTCAAACATTCCTTGTTAATGTAATCCTTAGAGATGCACAACTTAGTAGATTGGCCTCATTTCTAAAGTAGTTTCTTTAGAAAAGTAACATCTTCAGTACCGAACACTGTACAGTGTGAAATAAGTTAATTCGCTTCTAGGAATCATTTTAATTTCTACGAAGAAGGTTGAGTGCAGCAAGTTCAAACTTTCCTTGTTAATGTAATCCTAAAAGATGCACAACTTAGTAGATTGGCCTCATTTCTAAAGTAGTTTGTATACAAAACAAACATCTTCATTACCGAACACTATACTATGTGAAATGAGCTAGTTCGATTCTAGGAATCACTTGCTTTCCTTCGAAGAAGGTTGAGTGCAGCAAGTTCAAACATTCCTCGTTTGTGTAATCCAACAAGAAGTACAAGTTAGTGGATTTGCATCATTTCTAAAGTGGTTTCTTTAGAAAACAAACATCTTCAGTACTGAACACTGTACTGTGTGAAATAAGTTAATTTGGTTCTAGGAATCAGTTTCCTTTCTACGAAGATGGTTGAGTGCAGCAAGTTCAAACTTTCCTTCTTAATGTAATCTAAAAAGATGGCCAAGTTAGAAGATTCGCCTCATTTGTAAAGTACTTTGTTGAGAAAACAAACATCTTCACTGCCGAACATTGTACTGTGTGAAATATGCTCATTCGGTTCTGAGAATCAGTTGCTTTCTTACAAAGAAGGTTGAGTGCAGCAAGTTCAAGCTATCCTTGTTAATGCAATCTAAAAAGATGCACAACGTAGTAGATTGGCCTCATTTCTAAAGTAGTGTGTTTAGAAAACAAACATCTTCATTAACTGAACACTGTACTATGTGAAATAAGCTAGTTCCGTTCTAGGAATCACTTGCTTTCCTATGAAAAAGGTTGAGTGCAGCAAGTTCAAACTTTCCTCGTTTGTGTCATCTAACAAGATGTACAAGTTAGTGGATTTGCATCATTTCTAAAGTGGTTTCTTTAGAAAACAAACATCTTCAGTACTGAGCACTGTACTGTGTGAAATAAGTTAATTCGGTTCTAGGAATCAGTTTCCTTTCTATTAAGATGGTTGAGTTTAGCAAGTTCAAACTTTCCTTGTTAATGTGATCTAAGAATATGGCCAAGTTAGTAGATTCGCCTCATTTCTAAAGTAGTTTCTTTAGAAAACAAACCTAAATTGAAAAACTTTGTACTGTGTGAAATAAGCTAATTCGGTTCTAGGAATCAGTTTCCTTTCTACAAAGATGGTTGAGTTTAGCAAGTTCAAACTTTCCTTGTTAATGTGCTCTAAAAAGCTGTCCAAGTTAGGAGATTTGCCACACTGGTAAAGTAGTTTGTTGAGAAAAAAAACATCTTCATTGACGAACATTGTACTGTGTGAACAAAAGCTAATTTAGTTCTAGAATTCAGAAGCTTTCCCACAAAGAAGGTTGAGTGCAGCCAGTTCAAACTTTCCTTGTTAATGTAATCTAAAAAGATGGCCAAGTTAGAAGATTCGCCTCATTTGTAAAGTACCTTGTTGAGAAAACAAACATCTTCATTGCTGGACATTGTACTGTGTGAAATAAGCTCATTCCGTTCTAGGAATCAGTTGCTTTCCTACAAAGAAGGTTGAGTGCAGCAAGTTCAAACTTTCCTTGTTAATGTAATCTAAAAAGAGGCACAACTTAGTAGATTGGCCTCATTTCTAAAGTAGTTTGTTTAGAAAACAAACATCTTCATTACTGAACACTGTACTATGTGAAATAAGCTAGTTCCGTTCTAGGAATCACTTGCTTTCCTACGAAGAAGGTTGAGTGCAGCAAGTTCAAACTTTCCTAGTTAGTGTAATCTAACAAGATGTACAAGTTAGTGGATTGGTGTCGTTTCTTAAGTGGTTTCCTTATAAAACAAACATCTTCAGTAGTGAACACTGTACTGTGTGAAATAAGTCAATTCGGTTCTAGTAATCAGTTTAATTTCTACGAAGATGGTTGAGTGCAGCAAGTTCAAACTTTCCTTTTTAATGTAATCTAAAAAGATGGCCAAGTTAGCAGAGTCACCTCATTTGTAAAATATTTTGTTGAGAAAATTAACATCTTTATTGCCGAACATTGTACTGTGTGAAATAAGCCCATTCTGTTCTCGGAATCAGTTGCTTTCCTACAAAGAAGGCTGAGTGCAGCAAGTTCAAACATTCCTTGTTAATGTAACCTAAAAAGATGCAAAACTTAGTAGATTGGCCTCATTTCTAAAGTAGTTTCTTTACAAAAGAAACATCTTGAGTACCGAACACTGTACTGTGTGAAAGAAGTTAATTCGCTTCCAGGAATCAGTTTAACTTCTACGGAGAAGGTTGAGTGCAGCAAGTTCAAACTTTCCTTGTTAACGTAATGTAAAAAGATGGCCAAGTTAGAAGATTCACCTCATTTGTAAAGTACTTTGGTGAGAAAACAAACATCTTCATTGCCGAACATTGTACTGTGTGAAATAAGCTCATTCGATTCTAGGAATCAGTTGCTTTCGTACAAAGAAGGTTGAGTGCAGCAAGTTCAAACTTTCCTTGTTAATGTAATCTAAAAAGATGCACAACTTAGTAGATTGGCCTCATTTCTAAAGTAGTTTGTTTAGAAAACAAACATCTTCATTACCGAACACTGTGCTATGTGAAATAAGCTAGTTCCGTTCTAGGAATCACTTGCTTTCCTACGAAGAAGGTTGAGTGCAGCATGTTCAAACTTTCCTAGTTTGTGTAATATAACAAGATGTACAAGTTAGTGCATTCGCCTCATTTCTAAAGTAGTTTCTTTAGAAAAGAAACATCTTCAGTACCGAACACTGTAGTGTGTGAAATAAGGTAATTAGCTACTAGGAATCGATTCAATTTCTATGAAGATGGTTGAGTGCAGCAAGTTCAATCTTTCCTTATTAATGTAATCTAAAAAGATGCACAACTTAGTAGATTGGCCTCATTTCTAAAGTAGTTTGTATACACATCAAACATCTTCATTACAGAACACTATACTACGTGAAATGAGCTACTTCGGTTCTAGGAATCACTTGCTTTCCTACGAAGAAGGTTGAGTGCAGCAAGTTTAAACTTTCCTTGTTAATGTAATCTAAAAAGATGGCCATGTTAGCAGAGTCACCTTATTTGTAAAATAGTTTGTTGAGAGAATTAACATCTTTAATTCCGAACATTGTACTGTTTGAAATAATCTCATTCAGTTCTAGGAATCACTTGCTTTCCTACAAAGAAGGTTGAGTGCAGCAAGTTCAAACTTTCTTTGTTAATGTAATTTAAAAAGATGCACAACTTATTACATTGGCCTCACTTCTAAAGTAGTTTCTTTTGTAAAGAACGATCTTCAGTACTAAAAACTGTACTGTGTGAAATAAGTAAATTCGCTTCCAGGAATCAGTTTAATTTCTACGAAGAAGGTTGAGAGCAGCAAGTTCAAACTTTCCTTGTTAATGTAATCGAAAAAGATGGCCAAGTTAGAAGATTCGCCTTATTTGTAAAGTTCTTTGTTGAGAAAACAAACATCTTCATTGCCAAACATTGTACTGTGTGAAATAAGCTCATTCTGTGCTAGGAATCAGTTGCTTTCCTACAAAGAAGGGTGAGTGTAGCAAGTTCAAACTTTCCTTGTTAATGTAATCTAAAAACATGCACAACTTAGTCGATTGGCCTCATTTTTATTGTAGTTTGTTTAAAAAAAAAAAACATCTTTATTGCCGAACATTGTACTGTGTGAAATAAGCTCATTCGTTTCTAGGAATCAGTTGCTTTCCTACAAAGAAGGTTGAATGAAGCAAGTTCAAACTTTCCTTGTTAATGGAATCTGAAAAGTTGGACAACTTAGTAGATTGGCCTCATTTCTAAAGCAGTTTCTTTAGAAAAGAAACATCTTCAGTACCGAACACAGTACTGTGTGAATTGAGTTTATTCGCTTCTAGGAATCAGTTTAATTTCTACGAAGATGGTTGAGTGCAGCAAGTTCAAACTTTCAAAGTTTGTGTAATCTAACAAGATGTACAAGTTAGTGGATTTGCGTCATTTCTAAAGAGGTTTCTTTAGAAAACAAACATCTTCAGTACTGAACACTGTACTGTGTGAAATAAGTTAATTCGGTTCTATGAATCAGTTTCCTTGCTGCGAAGATGGTTGACTTTAGCAAGTTCAAACAGTCCTTGTTAATGTAATCTAAAAAGATGTCCAAGTTAATAGATTCGCCTCATTTCTAAAGTAGTTTCTTTAGAAAACAAACCTAAATTGCCAAACTTTGTACTGTGTGAAATGAGCTAATTCGGTTCTAGGAATCAGTTTACTTTCTACGAAGATGGTTGAGTTTAGCAAGTTCAAACTTTCCTTGTTAATGTGCTCTAAAAAGATGTCCAAGTTAGTAGATTTGCCTCATTGGTAAAGTAGTTTGTTGAGAAAACAAACGTCTTCATTGCCGAACATTGTACTGTGTGTAAAAAGCTAATTCGGTTCTAGAATTCACCTGCTTTGCTACAAAGAAGGTTGAGTGCAGCCAGTTCAAACTTTCCTTGTAAATGTAATCTAAAAAGATGCACAACGTAGTAGATTGGCTTCATTTCTAAAGTAGTTTCTTGAGAAAAGAAACATCTTCAGTACCGAACACTGTACTGTGTGAAATAAGTTAATTCTCTTCTAAGATTCAGTTCAATTTCTAGGAAGAAGGTTCAGTACAGCAAGTTCAAACTTTCCTAGTTTGTGTAATCTAACAAGATGTACAAGTTAGTGCATTCGCTTCATTTCTAAAGTAGTTTCTTTAGAAAAGAAACATCTTCAGTTCCGAACACTGTACTGTGTGAAATAAGGTAATTCGGTTCTAGGAATCAGTTTAATTTCTACGAAGATGGTTGAGTGCAGCAAGTTCAAACTTTCCTTGTTAATGTAATCTACAAAGATACAAAACTTAGTAGATTGGACTCATTTCTAAAGTAGTTTGTTTACAAAACAAACATCTTCATTACCGAACACTATATTATGTGAAATGAGCTACTTCGGTTCTAGGAATCACTTGCTTTCCTACGAAGAAGGTTGAGTGCAGCAAGTTCAAACTTACCTCGTTTGTGTAATCTAACAAGATGTACAAGTTAGTGGATTTGCGTCATTTCTAAAGAGGTTTCTTTAGAAAACAAACATCTTCAGTACTGAACACTGTACTGTGTGAAATAACTTAATTCGGTTCTAGGAATCAGTTTCCTTTCTGCGAAGATGGTTGACTTCAAGTTCAAACTTTCCTTGTTAATGTAATCTAAAAAGATGTCCAAGTTAGTAGATTCGCCTCATTTCTAAAGTAGTTTCTTTAGAAAACAAACCTAAATTGCCAAACTTTGTACTGTGTGAAATGAGCTAATTCGGTTCTAGGAATCAGTTTACTTTCTACGAAGGTGGTTGAGTTTAGCAAGTTCAAACTTTCCTTGTTAATGTGCTCTAAAAAGATGTCCAAGTTAGTAGATTTGCCTCATTGGTAAAGTAGTTTGTTGAGAAAACAAACGTCTTCATTGCCGAACATTGTACTGTGTGTAAAAAGCTAATTCGGTTCTAGAATTCACCTGCTTTCCTACAAAGAAGGTTGAGTGCAGCCAGTTCAAACTTTCCATGTTAATGTAATCTAAAAAGATGCACAACTTAGAAGATTTGCCTCATTTCTAAAGTAGTTTGTTTACAAAACAAACATCTTCATTACCGAACACTATACTATGTGAAATGGGCTAGTTCAGTTCTAGGAATCACTTGCTTTCCTACGAAGAAGGTTGAGTGCAGCAAGTTCAAACTTTCCTCCTTTATGTAATCTAACAAGATGTACAAGTTAGTGGATTCACATCGTTTCTAAAGTGGTTTCTTTAGAAAACAAACATCTTCAGTACTGAACACTGTACTGTGTGAAATAAGTTAATTCGGTTCTAGAAATCAGTTTCTTTTCTATGAAGATGGTTGAGTGCAGCAAGTTCAAACTTTTCTTGTTAATGTAATCTAAAAAGATGGCCAAGGTAGCAGAGTCACCTCATTTGCAAAGTAGTTTGTTGAGAAAATTAACATCTTTATTGCCGAACATTGTAGTGTGTGAAAGAAGCTCATTCGGTTCTAGGAATCACTTGCTTTCCTACAAAGCAGGTTGAGTGCAGCAAGTTCAAACTTTCTTTGTTAATGTAATCTAAAAAGATGCACAACTTATTAGACTGGCCTCATTTCTAATGTAGTTTCTTTAGAAAAGAAACATCTTCAGTACCAAACACTGTACTTTGTGAAATAAGTGAATTCGCTTCTAGGAAGCAGTTTAATTTCTACGAAGAAGGTTGAGTGCAGCAAGTTCAAACTTTCCTTGTTAATGTAATCTCAAAAGATGGCCAAGTTAGAAGATTCGCCTCATTTGTAAAGTTCTTTGTTGAGGAAACAAACATCTTCATTGCCGAACATTGTACTGTGTGAAATAAGCTCATTCGGTTCTAGGAATCAGTTGTTTTCCTACAAAGAAGTTTGAGTGCAGCAGGTTCAAAGATTACTTGTTAATGTAATCTGAAAAGTTGCACAACTTAGTAGATTGGCCTCATTTCTAAAGTAGTTTGTTTAGGAAACAAACATCTTCATTACTGAACACTATAGTATGTGAAATGAGCTACTTCGGTTCTAGGAATCACTTGCTTTCCTACGAAGAAGGTTGAGTGCAGCAAGTTCAAACTGTGCGCGTTTGTGTAATCTAACAAGATATACAAGTTAGTGGATTCGCGTCATTTCTAAAGTGGTTTCCTTATAAAACAAACATCTTCCGTAGTGAACACTGTAGTGTGTGAAATAAGTTAATTCGGTTCTAGGAATCAGGTTCCTTTCTACGAAGATGGTTGAGTGCAGCAAGTTCAACCTTTCCTTGTTAATGTAATCTAAAAAGATGGCCAAGTTAGCAGAGTCACCTCATTTGTAAAGTAGTTTGTTGAGAAAATTAACATCTTTATTGCCGAACATTGTACTGTGTGAAATAAGCTCATTCGGTTCTAGGAATCACTTGCTTACCTACAAAGAAGGTTGAGTGCAGCAAGTTCAAACTTTCCTTGTTAATGTAATCTAAAAAGATGCACAACTTAGTAGATTGGCCTCATTTCTAAAGTAGTTTGTTTACAAAACAAACATCTTCATTACTGAACACTGTACTATGTGAAATGAGCTAGTTCGAATCTAGGAATCACTTCCTTTCCTACGAAGAAGGTTGAGTGCAGCAAGTTCAAACTTTCCTTGTTAATGTAATCTAAAAAGATGCACAACTTAGTAGAATGGCCTCATTTCTAAAGTATTTTTTTCAGAAAAGAAACATCTTCAGTACCGAACACTGTACTGTGTGAAATGAGTTAATTCGCTTCTAGGAATCAGTTTAATTTCTACGAAGATGGTTGAGTGCAGCAAATTCAAACTTTCCTTTTTAATGTAATCTAAAAAGATGTCCAAATTAGTAGATTTGCCTCATTTCTAAAGTAGTTTCTTTACAAAACAAACCTAAATTGCCAAACTTTGTACTGTGTGAAATGAGCTAATTCGGTTCTAGGAATCAGTTTAATTTCTACGAAGATGGTTGAGTTTAGCAAGTTCAAACGTTCCTTGTTAATGTGCTCTAAAAAGATGTCCAAGTTAGTAGATTTGTCTCATTGGTAAAGTAGTTTGTTGAGAATACAAATGTCTTCATTGCCGAACATTGTACTGTGCGTAAAAAGCTAATTCGGTTCTAGGAATCAGTTGCTTTCCTACAAAGAAGGTTGAGTGCAGCCAGTTCAAACTTTCCTTGTTAATGTAATCTAAAAAGATGCACAACGTAGTAGATTATCCTCATTTCTAAAGTAGTTTCTTTAGAAAAGAAACATCTTCAGTACCGAACACTGTACTGTGTGAAATAAGTTAATTCGCTTCTAAGAATCAGTTTAATTTCTAGGAAGAAGGTTCAGTGCAGCAAGTTCAAACTTTCCTAGTTTGTGTATTTTAACAAGATATACAAGTTAGTGCATTCGCCTCATTTCTAAAGTACTTTCTTTAGAAAAGAAACATCTTCAGTACCGAACACTGTACTGTGTGAAATAAGTGAATTCGCTTCTAGGAATCAGTTCAATTTGTACGAAGATTGTTGAGTGTAGCAAATTCAAACTTTACTTGTTAATGTAATCTAAAAAGATGCACAAGTTAGAAGAATGGCCTGATTTGTAAAGTACTTTTTTTGAGAAACAAACATCTTCTTTCCCGAACATTGTACTGTGTGAAATAAGTTCATTCGGTTCTAGGAATCAGTTTAATTCCTACAAAGATGGTTGAGTGCAGCAAGTTCAAACTTTCCTTTTAATGTAATCTAAAAGATGCACAAATTAGTAGATTGGCCTCATTTCTAAAGTAGTTTGTTTACAAAACAAAACCTTCATTGCCAAACTTTGTACTGTGTGAAATGAGCTAATTCGGTTCTAGGAATCAGTTTAATTTCTACGAAGATGGTTGAGTTTAGCCAGTTCAAACTTCCTCATTAATGTAATCCAAAAAGATGTCCAAGTTAGTAGATTTGTCTCATTTCTAAAGTAGTTTGTTGAGAAAACAAACATCTTCATTACCGAACATTGTACTGTGTGAAAAAGTTAATTCGGTTCTAGGAATCAGTTGCTTTCTACAAAGATGGTTGAGTGCAGCCAGTTCAAACTTTCCTTGTTAATGTAATCTAAAAAGATGCACAACGTAGTAGATTATCCTCATTTCTAAAGTAGTTTCTTTAGAAAAGAAACATCTTCATTACCGAACATTGTACTGTGTAAAATAAGCTCATTCGGTTCTAAGAATCAGTTTAATTTCTACTAGGAAGAAGGTTCAGTGCAGCAAGTTCAAACTTTCCTAGTTAATGTATTTTAACAAGATATACAAGTTAGTGCATTGGTCTCATTTCTAAAGTAGTTTGTTTACAAAAGAAACATCTTCATTACCGAACACTGTACTATGTGAAATGAGCCAGTTCAGTTCTAGGAATCAGTTCAATTTGTACGAAGATTGTTGAGTGCAGCAAATTCAAACTTTACTTGTTAATGTAATCTAAAAAGATGGCCAAGTTAGAAGATTCGTGCCTGATTTGTAAAGTGGTTTGTTGAGGAAACAAACATCTTCTTTTACTGAACATTGTACTGTGTGAAATAAGCTCATTCGGTTCTAGGAATCAGTTGCTTTTTCTACAAAGAAGGTTGAGTGCAGCAAGTTCAAACTTTCCTTGTTAATGTAATCTGAAAAGATGCACAATTTACTAGATTGGCCTCATTTCTAAAGTAGTTTGTTTACAAAACAAACACCTTCATTACCGAACACTATACTATGTGAAGTGAGCTAGGTCGGTTCCAGGCATCACTTGCTTTCCTACGAAGAAGGATGAGTGCAGCCAGTTCAAACTCTCCTCATTTGTGTAATCCAACAAGATGTACAAGTTAGGGGATTCGACTCGTTTCTAAAGGGTTTCTTTAGAAAACAAACATCTTCAGTACCGAACACTGTACTGTGTGAAATAAGTTAATTCGGTCTAGGAATCAGTTTCCTTTCTACGAAGATGGTTGAGTGCAGCAAGTTCAAACTTTACTTGTTAATGTAATCTAAAACGATGGCCAAGTTAGCAGAGCCAGCTCATTTGTAAAATAGTTTGTTGAGAAAACAAACATCTTCATTGCCGAACATTGTACTGTGTAAAATAAGCTCATTCGGTTCAAGGAATCATTTGCTTTCCTACAAAGAATGTTGAGTGCAGCAAGTTCAAACTTTCCTTGTTAATGTAATCTGAAAAGATGCACAACTTAGTAGATTGGTCTCATTTCTAAAGTAGTTTGTTTACAAAACAAACATCTTCATTACCGAACACTATACTATGTGAAATGAGCCAGTTCAGTTCTAGGAATCACATGCTTTCCTACGAAGAAGGATGAGTGCAGCAAGTTCAAACTTTCCTCGTTTGTATAATCTAAGAAGATGTACAAGTTAGTGGATTCGTGTCGTTTCTAAAGTGGTTTCTTTAGAAAACAAACATCTTCAGTACTGAACACTGTACTGTGTGAAATAAGTTAATTCGGTTCTAGGAATAAGTTTCCTTTCTACGAAGATGGTTGAGTGCAGCAAGTTCAAACTTTCCTTGTTAATGTAATCTGAAATGATGGCCAAGTTAGCAGAGTCACCTCATTTGTAAAATAGTTTGTTGAGAAAATTAACATCTTTATACCCGAACTTTGTACTGTGTGAAATAAGCACATTCGGTTCTAGGAATCACTTGCTTTCCTACAGAGAAGGTTGAGTGCAGCAATTTCAATCTTTCCTTGTTAATGTAATCTAAAAAGATGGCCAAGTTAGTAGATTCGCCTCATTTGTAAAGTAGTTTGTTGAGAAAACAAACGTCTTCATTGCCGAACATTGTACTGTGTGAAATAAGCTCATTCGGTTCTAAGAATCAGTTATCTTCCTACAAAGAAGGTTGAGTGCAGCAAGTTCAAACTTTCCTTGTTAATGTAATGTGAAAAGATGCACAACTTAATAGAATGGATTCATTTCTAAAGTAGTTTGTTTAGAAAAAAAAATCTTCATTACCGAACACTGTACAGTGTTAAATAAGTTAAGTCTCTTCTAGGAATTAGTTTAATTTCTACGAAGAAGGTTGAGTGCAGCAAGTTCAAGCTTTAATTGTTAATGTAATCTAAAAAGATGGCCAAGATAGAAGATTTGCCTCATTTGTAAAGTACTTTGTTGAGAAAACAAACATCTTCATTGCCAAACACTGTACTGTGTGAAATAAGCTCATTCGGTTCTAGGAATCAGTTACTTTCCTACAAAGACGGTTGAGTGCTGCAAGTTCAAACTTTCCTTGTTTATGTAATCTGAAAAGATGCACAAGTTAGTAGATTGGCCTCATTTCTAAAGTAGATTCTTTAGAAAAGAAACATCTTCAGAACCGAACACTGTACTGTGTTAAATAAGTTAATTCGCTTCTAGGAATCAGTTTAATTTCTACGAAGAAGGTTGAGTGCAGCAAGTTCAAACTTTCCTTGTTAATGTAATCTAAAAAGATGGCCAAGTGAGAAGATTCGCCTCATTTGTAAAGTACTTTGTTGAGAAACAAACATCTTCATTGCCGAACATTGTACTGTGTGAAATAAGCTCATTCGGTTCTAGGAATCATTTGCTTTCCTGCAAAGAAGGTTGAGTGCAGCAAGTTCAAATGTTCCTTGTTAATGTAATCTAAAAAGATGCACAACTTAGTAGATTGGCCTCATTTCTAAAGTAGTTTGTTTAGAAAACAAACATCTTCATTACCGAACACTGTATTATGTGAAATAGGCTAGTACTGTTCTAGGAATCACTTGCTTTCCTACGAAGAAGGTTGAGTGCAGCAAGTTCAAACTTTCCTAGTTTGTGTAATCTAACAAGATGTACAAGTTAGTGCATTCGCCTCATTTCTAACGAGTTCCTTCAGAAAAGAAACATCTTCAGTACCAAACACTGTACTGTGTGAAATAAGTTAATTCGCTTCTAGGAATCAGTTTAATTTCTTCGAAGATGGTTGAGTTTAGCAAGTTCAAACTTTCCTTGTTAATGTAATCTAAAATATGTCCAAGTTAGTAGATTTGCCTCACTGGTAAAGTAGTTCGTTGAGAAAACAAACAACTTCATTGCCGAACATTGTACTGTGTGAAAAAAGCTCATTCGGTCTAGAATTCAGTTGCTTTCCTACAAAGACGGTTGAGTGCTGCAAGTTCAAACTTTCCTTGTTAATGTAATCGAAAAAGATGCACAACTTAGTCCATTGGCCTCTTTTCTAAGGTAGTTTCTTTAGAAAAGAAACATCTTCAGTACCGAACACTGTACTGTGTGAAATAAGTTAACTTGCTTCTAGGGATCAGTTTAATTTCTACGAAGAAGGTTGAATGCAACAAGTTCAAACTTTCCTTGTTGATGTAATCTAAAAAGATGGCAAAGTAAGAAGATTCGCCTCATTTGTAAAGTACTTTGTTGAGAAAACAAACATCATTGTCGAGCATTGTACTGTGTGAAAAAAGCTCATTCGGTTCTAGGAATTACTTGCTTTCCTACAAGGAAGGTTGATTGCAGCAAGTTCAAACTTTCCTTGTTAATGTAATCTAAAAAGATGTATAACTTAGTAGATTGGCCTCATTTCAAAAGTAGTTTGTTTAGAAAACAAACATCTTCAGTACCGAACACTGTACTGTGTGAAATAAGTGAATTCGCGTCTAGGAATCAGTTTAATTTCTACGAAGAAGGTTGAGTGCAGCAAGTTCAAACTTTCCTCGTTTGTGTAATCTAACAAGATCTACAAGTTAGTGGATTCGCGTCATTTCTAAATTAGTTTCTTTAGAAAACAAACAACTTCAGTTCCAAACACTGTACTGTGTGAAATAAGTGAATTCGCTCCTAGGAATCCGTTTAATTTCTACGAAAATGGTTGAGTGCAGCAAGTTCAAACTTTCCTTGTTACTGTAATCTAAAAAGATGTCCAAGGTAGTAGATTCGCCTCATTTCTAAAGTAGTTTCTTTAGAAAACAAATCTTCATTACCAAACATTGTACTGTGTGAAATGAGCTAATTCGGTTCTAGGAATCTGTTTACTTTCTATGAAGTTGGTTGAGTTTAGCAAGTTCAAACGTTCCTTGTTAATGTAATCTAATAAGATGACCAATTTAGTAGATTCGCATCATTGTAAAGTAGTTTGTTGAGAAAAGAAACATCTTCATTGCCTAACATTGTACTGTGTGAAATAAGCTCATTCGGTTCTAGGAATCACTTGCTTTCCTACGAAGAAGGTTGAGTGAAGCAAGTTCAAACTGTCTTAGTTTGTGTACTCTAACAAGATGTACAAGTTAGTGGATTCGCTTCGTTTCTAAAGTGGTTACTTTAGAAAACAAACAGCTTCATTACTGAACACTGTACTGTGTGAAATAAGTTAATTCGGTTCTAGGAATCAGTTTCCTTTCTACGAAGATGGTTGAGTGCAGCAAGTTCAAAATTTCCTTGTTAATGTAATCTAAAAAGATATCCATTTGTAAAGTAGTTTGTTGAGAAAATTAACATCTTTATTGCCCAACATTTTACTGGGTGAAATAAGCACATTCGGTTCCAGGAATCACTTGCTTTCCTATAAAGAAGGTTGAGTTTAGTAAGTTCAAACTTTCCTTGTTAATGTAATCTGCAAAGATGGCCAAGTTAGTAGACTCACCTCATTTGTAAAGTAGTTTGTTGTGAAAACAAATATCTTCATTTCCGAACATTGTACTGTGTGAAAAAAAGCTAATTCGGATCTAGAATTCAGTTGCTATCCTACAAAGACGGTTGAGTGCAGGAAGTTCAAACATTCCTTGTTAATGTAATCGAAAAAGATGCACAACTTAGTAGATTGGCCTCATTTCTAAAACAGTTTCTTTAGAAAAGAAAGATCTTCAGTACCGAACACTGTACTGTGTGAAATAAGATAATTCGCTTCTAGGAATCAGTTTAAATTCTACAAAGATGGTTGAGTGCAGCAAGTTCAAACTTTCCTGTTTAATGTAATCTCAAAAGATGGCCAAGTTAGTAGATTCGCCTCATTTGTAAAGTAGTTTGATGAGAAAACAAACATCTTCATTGCCAAACATTGCACTGTGTGAAATAAGCTCATTCGGTTCTACGAATCAGTTGCTTTCCCACAAAGAAGGTTGAGTGCAGCAAGTTCAAACATTCCTTGTTAATGTCATCTGAAAAGATGCACAACTTAGTAGATTGGCCTCATTTCTAAAGTAGTTTGTTTAGAAAACAAACATCTTCATTACCGAACACTGTACTATGTGAAATGAGCTAGTTCGATTCTAGGAATCACTTGCTTTCCTTAGAAGAAGGTTGAGTGCAGCAAGTTCAAACTTTCCTAGTTTGTGTAATCTAACAAGATGTACAAGTTAGTGTATTCGACTCATTTCTAAAGTACTTTCTTTAGAAAAGAAACATCTTCAGTACCGAACACTGTACTGTGTGAAATAAGTGAATTCGCTTCTAGGAATCAGTTTAATTTCTACGAAGATGGTTGAGTGCAGCAAGTTCAAACTTTCCTTGTAAATGTAATCTAAAAAGATGGCCAAGTTAGTAGATTCGCCTCATTTGTAAAGTAGTTTGGTGAGAAAATTAACATCTTTATTGCCGAACATTGTATTGTGTGAAATAAGCTCATTGGGTTCTAGGAATCACTTGCTTTCCTACAAAGAAAGTTGAGTGCAGCAAGTTCAAACTGTCCTTGTTAATGGAATCTGAAAAGATGCACAACTTAGTAGATTGGCCTCATTTCTAAAGTAGTTTCTTTAGAAAAGAAACATCTTCAGTACCGAACACTGTACTGTGCGAAATGAGTTAATTCGCTTCTAGGAACCAGTTTAATTTCTACCAAGATGGTTGAGTGTAGCAAGTTCAAACTTTCCCAGTTTGTTTAATCTAACAAGATGTACAAGTTACTGGATTCGCGTCATTTCTAAATTAGCTTCTTTAGAAAACAAACATCTTCAGTACCGAACACTGTACTGTTTGAAATAAGTTAATTCGGTTCTAGGAATCAGTTTCCTTTCTATGAACATGGTTGAGTTTAGCAAGTTCAAATTTTCCTTGTTAATGTAATCTAAAAAGATGTCCAAGTTAGTAGATTCGCCTCATTTCTACAGTAGTTTCTTTACAAAACAAACCTAAATTGCCAAACTTTGTACTGTGTGAAATGAGCTAATTCGGTTCTAGGTATCAGTTTAATTTCTACGAAGATGGTTGAGTTTAGCAAGTTCAAACTTTCCTTGTTAATGTGCTCAAAAAAGATGTCCCTGTTAGTAGATTTGCCTCATTGGTAAACTAGTTTCTTGACAAAACAAACGTCTTCTTTGCCGAACATTATACTGTGTGTAAAAAGCTAATTCGGTTCTAGAATTCAGTTGCTTTCCTACAAAGAAGGTTGAGTGCAACCAGTTCAAACTTTCCTTGTTAATGAAATCTAAAAAGATGCACAACATAGTAGATTGGCCTCATTTCTAAAGTAGTTTCATTAGAAAAGAGACTTCGTCAGTACCGAACACTGTACTGTGTGAAATAAGTGAATTCGCTTCTAAGAATTGGTTTAATTTCTAGGAAGAAGGTTCAGTGCAGCAAGTTCAAACTTTCCTAGTTTGTGTAATCTAACAAGATGTACAAGTTAGTGCATTCGCCTCATTTCAAAGGATTTTCTTTAGAAAAGAAACATCTTCAGTACCGAACACTGTACTGTGTGAAATAAGTTAATTCAGTTCTAGGAATCAGTTTAATTTCAACGAAGATGGTTGAGTGCAGCAAGTTCAAACTTTCCTTTTTAATGTAATCTAAAAAGATGCACAACTTAGAATATTGGCCTCATTTCTAAAGTAGTTTGTTTACAAAACAAACATCTTCATTACCGAACACTATACTATGTGAAATGAGCTAGTTCGGTTCTAGGAATCACTTGCTTTCCTACGAAGAAGTTTGAGTGCAGCAAGTTCAAACTTTCCTCGTTTGTGCAATCTAACAAGATTTACAAGTTAGTGGATTCGCGTCGTTTCTAAAGTGGTTTCTTTAGAAAAGAAACATCTTCAGTACTGAACACTGTAGTGTTTGAAATAAGTTAATTCGGTTCTAGGAATCAGTTTCCTTTCTACAAAGATGGTTGAGTGCAGCAAGTTCAAACTTTTCTTGTTAATGTAATCTAAAAAGATGGCCAAGTTAGCAGAGTCACCTCATTTGTAAAGTAGTTTGTTGAGAAAATTAACATCTTTATTGCCGAATATTGTACTGTGTGAAATAAGCTCATTCGGTTCTAGGAATCACTTGCTTTCCTACAAAGAAGGTTGAGTGCAGCAAGTGCAAACTTTCTTTGTGAATGTAATCTAAAAAGATGCACAACTTATTAGATGGGCCTAATTTCTAAAGTAGTTTCTTTAGAAAAGAAACATCTTCAGTACCAAACACTGTACTGTGTGAAATAAATTAATTCGCTTCTAGGAATCAGTTTAATTTCTACGAAGATGGTTGAGTGCAGCAAGTTCAAACTTTCCTTGTTAATGTAATCTAAAAAGATGGCCAAGTTAGTAGATTCGCCTGATTTGTAAAGTAGTTTGTTCAGAAAACAAACATCTTCATTGCCAAACATTGTACTGTGTGAAATAAGCTAATTCGGTTGGAGAATTCAGTTGCTTTCCTACAAAGACGGTTGAGTGCAGCAAGTTCAAACTTTCTTTGTTAATGTAATCTAAAAAGATGCAAAACTTAGTAGATTGGCCTCATTTCTAAAGTTGTTTCTTTAGAAAAGAAACATCTTCAGTACCGAACACTGTACTATGTGAAATAAGTTAATTCGCTTCCAGGAATCGGTTTAATTTCTACGAAGAAGTTTGAGTGCAGCAAATTCAAACTTTCCTAGTTTTTTTAAATCTAACAAGATGTACAAGTTAGTTGATTCGCGTCATTTCTAAAGTAGTTTCTTTAGAAAACAAACCTTCATTGCCAAACATTGTACTGTGTGAATTGAGCTAATTCGGTTCTAGGAATCAGTTTACTTTCTACGAAGATGGTTGAGTGCAGCAAGTTCAAACTTTCCTTGTTAATGTAAACTAAAAAGATGTCCCAGTTAGTAGATTTGACTCATTTGTAAGGTAGTTTGTTCAGAAAACAAACATCTTCATTGCGGAATATTGTACTGTGTGAAAAAAGTTAATTCGAATCTAGAAATCATTCGCTTTCCTACAAAGACGGTTGAGTGCAGCAATTTCAAACATTCCTTGTTAATATAATCTAAAAAGATGCACAACTTAGTGGATTCGCCTCATTTCTAACGTAATTTCTTTAGAAAAGAAACATCTTCAGTACCGAACACTGTACTGTCTGAAATAAGTTAATTCGCTTCCAGGAATCAGTTTAATTTCTACGAAGATGGTTGAGTGCAGTAAGTTCATAGTTTCCTTCTTAATGTAATCTGGAAAGATGGCCAAGTTAGTAGATTCACCTCATTTGTAAAGTAGTTTGTTGAGAAAAGAAACATCTTCATTGCAGAACAATGTACTGTGTGAGAAAAGCTAATTCGGATCTAGAATTTAGTTGCTTTCCTACAAAGACGGTTGAGTGCAGCAAGTTCAAACATTCCTTGTTAATGCATTCTAAAAAGGTGCACAATTAGGGGATTCGCCTCATTTCTAAAGTAATTTCTTTAGAAAAGAAACAAATTCAGTACCGAACACTGTACTGTGTGAAATAAGCGTATTTGCTTCTAGGAATCAGTTTCATTTCTACGAAGATGGTTGAGTGCAGCAAGTTCAAACTTTCCTTGTTAATGTAATCTAAAAAGATGGCCAAGTTAGTAGATTCGCCTCATTTGTAAAGTAGTTTGTTGAGAAAACAAAGATCTTCATTGCCAAACATTGTACTGTGTGAAATAATCTCAATTGGTTCTAGGAATCAGTTGCTTTCCTACAAAGAAGGTTGAGTGCAGCAAGTTCAAACTTTCCTTGTTAATGTAATCTGAAAAGTTGCACAACTTAGTAGATGGGCCTCATTTCTAAAGTAGTTTGTTTAGAAAACAAACATCTTCATTAACGAACACTATCCTATGTGAAATGAGCTAGTTCGGTTCTAGGAATCACTTGCTTTCCTACGAAGAAGGTTGAGCGCAGCAAGTTCAACCTTTCCTCCTTTGTGTAATCTAACAAGATTTACAAGTTAGTGGATTCATGCATTTCTAAAGTGGTTTCCTTATAAAAGAAACATCTTCAGTAGTGAACACCTTACTGTGTGAAATAAGTTAATTCGTTTCTAGGAATCAGTTTCCTTTCTACGAAGATGGTTGAGTGCAGCAAGTTCAAACTTTCCTTGTTAATGTAATCTAAAAAGATGGCCAAGTTAGCAGAGTCACCTCATTTGTAAAGTAGTTTGTTGAGAAAATTAACATCTTTATTGCCGAACATTGTACTGTGTGAAATAAGCTCATTCGGTTCTAGGAAATAGTTGCTTTCCTACAAAGAAGGTTGAGTGCAGCAAGTTCAAACTTTCCTTGTTAATGTAATCTGAAAAGTTGCACAACTTAGTAGATTGGCCTCATTTCTAAAGTAGTTTGTTTAGAAAACAAACATCTTCATTACCGAACACTGTACTATGTGAAATGAGCTAGTTCGGTTCTAGGAATCACTTGCTTTCCTACGAAGAAGGTTGAGTGCAGCAAGTTCAAACTTTCCTCCTTTGTGTAATCTAACAAGATTTACAAGTTAGTGGATTCGATTCGTTTCTACAGTGGTTTCCTTATAAAACAAACATCTTCAGTACTGAACACTGTACTGTGTGAAATAAGTTAATTCGGTTCTAGGAATCAGTTTCCTTTCTACGAAGATGGTTGAGTGCAGCAAGTTCAAACTTTCCTTGTTAATGTAATCTAAAGAGATGGCCAAGTTAGCAGAGTCACCTCATTTGTAAAGTAGTTTGTTGAGAAAATTAACATCTTCATTGCCGAACATTGTACTGTGTGAAATAAGCTCATTCGGTTTTAGGAATCACTTGCTTTTCTATAAAGAAGGATGAGTGCAGCAAGTTCAAACTTTCCTTGTTAATGTAATCTAAAAAGATGGCCAAGTTAGAAGATTTGCGTGATTTGTAAAGTACTTTGATAAGAAAACAAACATCTTCATTGCCAAACATTGTACTGTGTGAAATAAGCTCATTCGGTTCTAGGAATCAGTTACTTTCCTACAAAGAAGGTTGAGTGCAGCAAGTTCAAACTTTCCTTGTTGATGTAATCTAAAAAGATGCACAACTTAGTAGATTGACCTCATTTCTGAAGTAGTTTCTTTAGAAAGGAAACATCTTCAGTACCGAACACTGTACTGTGTGAAATAAGTTAATTCGCTTCTAAGAATCAGTTTAATTTCTACGAAAAAGGTTGAGTGCAGCAAGTTCAAACTTTCCTTGTTAATGTAATCTAAAAAGATGGCCAAGTTAGAAGATTCGCCTCATTTGTAAAGTACTTTGTTGAGAAAACAAACATCTTCATTGCCGAACATTGTACTGTGTGAAATAAGCTCATTCGGTTCTGGGAATCAATTGCTTTCCTACAAAGAAGGTTGAGTGCAGCAAGTTCAAACTTTCCTTGTTAATGTAATCTAAAGAGATGCACAACTTAGTAGATTGGCCCCATTTCTAAAGTAGTTTGTTTACAAAACAAACATCTTCATTACCGAACACTATACTATGTGAAATGTGCTAGTTCGTTTCTAGGAATCACTTGCTTTCCTACGAAGAAAGTTGAGTGCCGCAAGTTCAAACTTTCCTAGTTTGTGTAATCTAACAAGAGGTCCACGTTAGTGCATTCGCCTCATTTCTGAAGTAGTTTCTTTAGAAAAGAAACATCTTCAGTACTGAACACTGTACTGTGTGAAATAAGGTAAATCGGTTCTAGGAATCATTTTAAATTCTGTGAATATGGTTGAGTGCAGCAAGTTCAAACTTTCCTTGTTAATGTAATCTAAAAAGATGCACAACTTAGTAGATGGCCTCATTTCTAAAGTATTTTGTTTACAAAACAAACATCTTCATTACCGAACACTATACTATGTGAAATGAGCTACTTCGGTTCTAGGAATCACTTGCTTTCCCACGAAGAAGGATGAGTGCAGCAAGTTCAAACTTTCCTCGTTTGTGTAATCTAACAAGATGTACAAGTTAGTGGATTCGTGTCGTTTCTAAAGTGGTTTCTTTAGAAAACAAACATCTTCAGTACTGAATACTGTACTGTGTGAAATAAGTTAGTTCGGTTCTAGGAGTCAGTTTAATTTCTACGAAGATGGTTGAGGGCAGCAAGTTCAAACTTTCCTTGTTAAGGTAATATAAAAAGATGGCCAAGTTAGCAGAGTCACCTCATTTGTAAAATAGTTTGTTGAGAAAATTAACATCTTTATAGCCGAACATTGTACTGTGTGAAATAAGCTAGTTCTGTTCTAGGAATCACTTGCTTTCCTACGAAGAAGGTTGAGTGCAGCAAGTTCAATCTTTCCTAGTTTGTGTAATCTAACTAGATGTACAAGTTAGTGTATTCGCCTCATTTCTAAAATAGTTTCTTTAGAAAAGCAACATCTTCAGTACCGAACACTGTACTGTGTGAAATAAGTGAATTCACTTCTAGGAATCAGTTTAATTTTTACGAAGTTGGTTGAGTGCAGCAAGTTCAAACTTTCCTTGTTAATGTAATCTAAAAAGATGGCCAAGTAAGTAGATTTGCCTCATTTGTAAAGTAGTTTGTTGAGAAAACAAACATCTTCATTGCCGAACATTGTACTGTGTGAAATAAGCTCATTCGGTTCTAGGAATCAGTTGCTTTCTGTCGCGTCCGCCTCGACCAGCAAGGAAGACGTAACGCTCACAGGAACTCTTCTTGAAGCAGTTTATTCAGGAACCTTGAACAATCTTCTTCTGACTGACTGACTGACTGACTCACTTACTGACTCACTCACTGACTCACTCACTCACTCACTCACTCACTCACCCACTCACTCACCCACTCACTGACTGCCTCACTCACTGACTCACTCACTGACTGACTGCCCGACTCATTCCCTCACTCTCTCACTCACTCACTGAGTGCCCGACTCACTCCCTCACTCACTCACTCACTGAGTGCCCAACTCACTCCCCCACTCACTCACTCACTCACTGACTGCCCGACTCACTCCCCCACTCACTCACTCACTCACTGACTGCCCGACTAACTCCCCCCGGGACAAGCCCGCCCAAAGCTTAAGAAGCTTTTGAACAGCCAACCCTGGTAAAGTAGTTTGTTTACAAAAGAAACATCTTCGTTACTGAACACTATACTATGTGAAATGAGCTAGTTCGGTTCTAGGAATCACTTGCTTTCCTACAAAGAAGATTGAGTGCAGCAAGTTCAAACTTAACTCGTTTGTGTAATCTAACAAGATTTACAAGTTAGTGGAATCGCGTCATTTCTAAAGTGGTTTCCTTATAAAAAAAACATCTTCAGTAGTGAACACTGTACTGTGTGAAATAAGTTATTTCGGTTCTAGGAATCAGTTTAATTTCTACGAAGAAGGTTGAGTGCAGCAAGTTCAAACTTTCCTTGTTAATGTGATCTCAAAAGATGTCCAAGTTAGTAGATTTGCCTTATTGGTAAAGTAGTTTGTTGAGAAAACAAACATCTTCATTGCCGAACATTGTACTGTGTGAAAAAAGCTAATTTAGTTCTCGAATTCAGTTGCTTTCCTACAAAGAAGGTTGAGTGCAGCAAGTTCAAACTTTCCTTGTTAATGTAATCTAAAAAGATGCACAAGGTAGTAGATTGGCCTCATTTCTAAATTAGTTTCTTTAGAAAAGAAACATCTTCAGTACCGAACACTGTACTGTGTCAAATAAGTTAATTCGCTTCCAGAAATCAGTTTAAATTCTACGAAGAAGGTTGAGTGCAGCAAGTTCAAAATTTCCTAGGTTGTGTAATCTAACAAGATGTACAAATTAGTGCATTCACCTCATTTCTTACGTAGTTTCTTATAAAAGAAACATCTTCAGTACTGAACACTGTACTATGTGAAATGAGCTGGTTCGGTTCTAGGAATCACTTGCTTTCCTACGAAGAAGGTTGAGTGCAGCAAGTTCAAACTTTCCTCGTTTGTGTAATCTAACAAGATGTAAAAGTTAGTGGATTCGTGTCGTTTCTAAAGTGGTTTCTTTAGAAAACAAACATCTTCAGTACTGAACACTGTACTGTGTGAAATAAGTTAATTCGCTTCTAGGAATCAGTTTCCTTTCTACGAAGATGGTTGAGTGCATCAAGTTCAAACTTTCCTTGTTAATGTAATCTAAAAAGATAGCCAAGTTAGCAGAGTCACCACATTTGTAAAGTAGTTTGTTGAGAAAATTAACATCTTTATTGCCCAACATTGTACTGTGTGAAATAAGCTCATTCGGTTCTAGGAATCACTTGCTTTCCTACAAAGAAGGTTGAGTGCAGCAAGTTCAAACTTTCCTTGCTAATGTAATCTAGAAAGATGCACAACTTAGTATATTGGCCTCATTTCTAAAGTAGTTTCTTTAGAAAAGAAATATCTTCAGTAACGAACACTGTACTGTGTGAAATAAGTTTATTTGGTTCTAGGAATCAGTTTCCTTTCTACGAAGATGGTTGAGTGCAGCAAGTTCAATCTTTCCTTGTTAATGTAATCTAAAAAGATTGCCAAGTTAGTAGATTTGCCTCATTTGTAAAGTAGTTTGTTGAGAAAACAAACATCTTCATTGCCAAACATTGTACTGTGTGAAATAAGCTCATTCGGTTCTAGGAATCAGTTGCTTTCCTATAAAGAAGGTTGAGTGCAGCAAGTTCAAACTTTCCTTGTTAATGTAATCTGAAAAGATGCACAACTTAGTAGATTGGCCTCATTTCTAAAGTAGTTTGTTTAGAAAACAAACATCTTCATTACTGAACACTGTACTATGTGTAATGAGCTAGTTCGGTTCTAGGAATCACTTGCTTTCAGACGAAGAAGGTTGAGTGCAGCAAGTTCAAACTTTCCTCGTTTGTGTAATCTAACAAGATGTACAAGTTAGTGGTTTCACGTCGTTTCCAAAATGGTTTCTTTAGAAAACAAACATCTTCAGTACTGAGCACTGTACTGTGTGAAATAAGTTAATTCGGTTCTAGGAATCAGTTTCCTTTCTACGAAGATGGTTGAGTGCAGCAAGTTCAAACTTTCCTTCTTAATGTAATCTAAAAAGATGGCCAAGTTAGCAGACTCACCTCATTTGTAAGGTAGTTTGTTGATAAAATTAACATCTTTATTGCCTAACATTGTACCGTGTGAAATGAGCTCATTCGGTTCTAGGAATCACTTGCTTTCCTACAAAGAAGGTTGAGTGCAGCAAGTTCAAACTTTCCTTGTTAATGTAATCTAAAAAGATGCACAACTTAGTAGATTGGCCTCATTTCTAAAGTAGTTTGTTTAGAAAACAAACATCATCATTACCGAACACTGTACTATGTGAAATGAGCTAGTTCCATTCTAGGAATCAGTTGCTTTCCTACGAAGAAGGTTGAGTGCATCAAGTTCAAACTTTCCTAGTTTTTTTAAATCTAACAAGATGTAAAAGTTAGTTGATTCGCGTCATTTCTAAAGTAGTTTCTTTAGAAAACAAACCTTCATTGCCAAACTTGTACTGTGTGAAATGAGCTAATTCGGTTCTAGGAATCAGTTTACTTTGACGAAGATGGTTGAGTTTAGCAATTTCAAATTTTCCTTGTTAATGTAATCTAAAAAGATGCAAAACTTAGTAGATTGGCCTCATTTCTAAAGTAGTTTCTTTAGAAAAGAAACATCTTCAGTACCGAACACTTTACAGTGTGAAATAAGTTAATTCGCTTCTACGAATCAGTTTAATTTCTACGAAGAAGGTTGAGTGCCGCAGGTTCAAACTTTCCTTGTTAATGTAATCTAAAAAGATGGCCAAGATAGAAGATTCGCCTCTTTTGTAATGTACTTTGTTGAGAAAACAAACATCTTCATTGCCGAACATTGAACTGTGTGAAATAAGCTCATTCGGTTCTAGGAATCAGTTGCTTTCCTACAAAGAAGGTCGAGTGAAGCAAGTTCAAACTTTCCTTGTTAATGTAATCTAAAAAGATGCACCACTTAGTAGATTGGGCTCATTTCTAAAGTAGTTTGTTTAGAAAAAAAACATCTTCATTACCGAACACTATACTATGTGAAATAAGCTAGTTTCGTTCTAGGAATCACTTGTTTTCCTACGAAGAGGTGTGTGTCCAGCAAGTTCAAACTTTCCTTGTTTGTGTAATCTAACAACATGTACAAGTTAGTGGATTCGACTCATTTTTTAAGTAGTTTCTTTAGAAAAGAAACATCTTCAGTACCGAACACTGTACTGTGTGAAATAAGTGAATTCGCTTGTAGGAATCAGTTTAATTTCTACGAAGATGGTTGAGTGCAGTAAGTTCAAACTTTCCTTGTTAATGTAATCTAAAAAGATGTCCAAGTTCGTAGATTCGCCTCATTTCTAAAGTAGTTTCTTTAGAAAACAAACCTTCATTGCCAAACTTTGTACTGTGTGAATTGAGCTAATTCGGTCCTAGGAATCACTTTACTTCCTACGAAGATGGTTGAGTTTAGCAAGTTCAAACTTTCCTTGTTAATGTGATCTAAAAAGATTTCCAAGTTAGCAGATTTGCCTCATTGGTAAAGTAGTTTGTTGAGAAAACAAACGTCTTCATTTCCGAACATTGTGCTGTGTGAAAAAAGCTAATTTAGTTCTTGATTTCAGTTGCTTTCCTACAAAGAAGTTTTAGTACAGCCAGTTCAAACTTTCCTTGCTAATGTAATCTTAAAAGATGCACGACGTAGTAGATTGGCCTCATTTCTAAAGTAGTTTCTTTAGAAAAGAAACATCTTCAGTAACGAACACTGTACTGTGTGAAATAAGGTAATTCGGTTCTAGGAATCAGTTTAATTTCTACGAAGATGGGTTGAGTGCAGCAAGTTCAAACTTTCCTTGTTATTGTAATCTAAAAAGATAGCCAAGTTAGTAGATTCGCCTCATTTGTAAAGTAGTTTTTTTGAGAAAACAAACATCTTGATTGCCAAACATTGTACTGTGTGAAATAAGCTCATTCGGTTCTAGGAATCAGTTGCTTTCCTACAAAGAAGGTTGAGTGCAGCAAGTTCAAACTTTCCTTGTTAATGTAATATGAAAAGTTGCACAACTTAGTAGATTGGCCTCATTTCTAACGTAGTTTGTTTAGAAAACAAACATCTCCATTACCGAACACTATACTATGTGAAATGAGCTAGTTCGGTTCTAGGAATCACTTGCTTTCCTATGACGAAGGTTGAGTGCAGCAAGTTCAAAATTTCCTCGTTTGTGCAACCTAACAAGATGTACCAGTTAGTGGATTCGTCATTTCTAAAGTGGTTTCTTTAGAAAACAAAAGTCTTCACTACTGAACACTGTACTGTGTGAAATAAGTTAATTCGGTTCTAGGAATCAGTTTCGTTTCTACGAAGACGTTGAGTGCAGCAAGTTCAAATTATCCTTATTAATGTAATCTAAAAAGATAGCCAAGTTAGCAGAGTCCCCTCATTTGCAAATTAGTTTGTTGAGAAAATTAACATCTTTAATGCCGAACATTGTACTGTGTGAAATAAACTCATTCGGTTCTAGGAATCACTTGCTTTCCTACAAAGACGGTTGAGTGCGGCAAGTTCAAACTTTCCTGGTTAATGTAATCTAAAAAGATGCACAACTTAGTAGATTGGCCTCATTTCTAAAGTAGTTTCTTTAGAAAAGAAACATCTTCAGTACCGAACACTTTACAGTGTGAAATAAGTTAATTCGCTTCTAGGAATCAGTTTAATTTCTACGAAGAAGGTTGAGTGCAGCAAGTTCAAACTTTCCTTGTTAATGTAATCTAAAAAGATGGCCAAGATAGAAGATTCGCCTCATTGGTAAAGTAGTTTTTTAGAAAACAAACATCTTCATTACCGAACACTGTACTATGTGAAATAAGCTAGTTCCGTTCTAGGAAACACTTGCTTTCCTACGAAGAAGGTTGAGTGCAGCAAGTTCAAACTTTCCTAGTTTGTGTAATCTAACAAGATGTACAAGTTAGTGGATTCGCCTCATTTCTAAAGTAGTTTCTTTAGAAAAGAAACATCTTCAGTACCGAACACTGTACTGTGTGAAATAAGTTAATTCGCTTCTAGGAATCAGTTTAATTTCTACGAAGAAGGTTGAGTGCAGCAAGTTCAAACTTTCCTAGTTTGTGTAATCTAACAAGATGTATAAGAGAGTGGATTCTCCCCTTTTCTAAAGTAGTGTTTTTAGAAAAGAAACATCTTCAGTACCGAACACCTTACTGTGTGAAATAAGATAATTCGCTCCTAGGAATCAGTTTAATTTCTACGAAGAAGGTTGAGTGCAGCAAGTTGAAACTTTACTTCTTACTGTAATCTAAAAAGATGGCCAAGTTAGAATTTTCGCCTCATTTGTAAAGTACTTTGTTGAGAAAACAAACATCTTCATTGCTGAACATTGTACTGTGTGAAGTAAGCTCATTCGGATATAGGAATCAGTTGCTTTCCTACAAAGAAGTTTGAGTGCAGCAAGTTCAAACTTTCTTGTTAATGTAATCTATAAAGATGCACAACTTAGTAGGTTGTGCCTCAAGTTCAAAAGTCGTTTTGTAATCTAACAAGATGTACAAGTTAGTGGTTTCAGTTTCCAAAATGGTTTCTTTAGAAAACAAACATCTTCAGTACTGAGCACTGTACTGTGTGAAATAAGTTTCGGTTCTAGGAATCAGTTTCCTTTCTACGAAGATGGTTGAGTGCAGCAAGTTCAAACTTTCCTTCTTAATGTAATCTAAAAGATGGCCAAGTTAGCAGACTCACCTCATTTGTAAGGTAGTTTGTTGATAAAATTAACATCTTTATTGCCTAACATCGTGTGAAATGAGCTCATTCGGTTCTAGGAATCACTTGCTTTCCTACAAAGAAGGTTGAGTGCAGCAAGTTCAAACTTTCTTGTTAATGTAATCTAAAAGATGCACAACTTAGTAGATTGGCCTCATTTCTAAAGTAGTTTGTTTAGAAAACAAACATCATCATTACCTAACACTGTACTATGTGAAATGAGCTAGTTCCATTCTAGGAATCAGTTGCTTTCCTACGAAGAAGGTTAGTGCATCAAGTTCAAACTTTCCTAGTTTTTTTAAATCTAACAAGATGTACAAGTTAGTTGATTCGCGTCATTTCTAAAGTAGTTTCTTTAGAAAACAAACCTTCATTGCCAAACTTGTACTGTGTGAAATGAGCTAATTCGGTTCTAGGAATCAGTTTACTTTGACGAAGATGGTTGAGTTTAGCAATTTCAAATTTTCCTTGTTAATGTAATCTAAAAAGATGCACAACTTAGTAGATTGGCCTCATTTCTAAAGTAGTTTCTTTAGAAAAGAAACATCTTCAGTACCGAACACTTTACAGTGTGAAATAAGTTAATTCGGTTCTACGAATCAGTTTAATTTCTACAAAAGAAGGTTGAGTGTGCAGGTTCAAACTTTCCTTGTTAATGTAATCTAAAAAAGATGGCCAAGATAGAAGATTCGCCTCATTTGTAATGTACTTTGTTGAGAAAACAAACATCTTCATTGCCGAACATTGAACTGTGTGAAATAAGCTCATTCGGTTCTAGGAATCAGTTGCTTTCCTACAAAGAAGGTCGAGTGAAGCAAGTTCAAACTTTCCTTGTTAATGTAATCTAAAAAGATGCACCACTTAGTAGATTGGGCTCATTTCTAAAGTAGTTTGTTTAGAAAAAAACATCTTCATTACCGAACACTATACTATGTGAAATAAGCTAGTTTCGTTCTAGGAATCACTTGTTTTCCTACGAAGAGGTGTGTGTCCAGCAAGTTCAAACTTTCCTTGTTTGTGTAATCTAACAACATGTACAAGTTAGTGGATTCGACTCATTTTTTTAAGTAGTTTCTTTAGAAAAGAAACATCTTCAGTATTTAACACTGTACTGTGTGAAATAAGTGAATTCGCTTGTAGGAATCAGTTTAATTTCTACGAAGATGGTTGAGTGCAGTAAGTTCAAACTTTCCTTGTTAATGTAATCTAAAAAATGTCCAAGTTCGTAGATTCACCTCATTTCTAAAGTAGTTTTAGAAAACAAACCTTCATTGCCAAACTTTGTACTGTGTGAATTGAGCTAATTCGGTCCTAGGAATCACTTTACTTCCTACAAAGATGGTTGAGTTTAGCAAGTTCAAACTTTCCTTGTTAATGTGATCTAAAAAGATTTCAAGTTAGCAGATTTGCCTCATTGGTAAAGTAGTTTGTTGAGAAAACAAACGTCTTCATTTCGAACATTGTGCTGTGTGAAAAAAGCTAATTTAGTTCTTGATTTCAGTTGCTTTCCTACAAAGAAGTTTTAGTACAGCCAGTTCAAACTTTCCTTGCTAATGTAATCTTAAAAGATGCACGACGTAGTAGATTGGCCTCATTTCTAAAGTAGTTTCTTTAGAAAACAAACATCTTCAGTAACGAACACTGTACTGTGTGAAATAAGGTAATTCGGTTCTAGGAATCAGTTTAATTTCTACAAAAGATGGGTTGAGTGCAGCAAGTTCAAACTTTCCTTGTTATTGTAATCTAAAAAGATAGCCAAGTTAGTAGATTCGCCTCATTTGTAAAGTAGTTTTTTTGAGAAAACAAACATCTTGATTGCCAAACATTGTACTGTGTGAAATAAGCTCATTCGGTTCTAGGAATCAGTTGCTTTCCTACAAAGAAGGTTGAGTGCAGCAAGTTCAAACTTTCCTTGTTAATGTAATATGAAAAGTTGCACAACTTAGTAGATTGGCCTCATTTCTAACGTAGTTTGTTTAGAAAACAAACATCTCCATTACCGAACACTATACTATGTGAAATGAGCTAGTTCGGTTCTAGGAATCACTTGCTTTCCTATGACGAAGGTTGAGTGCAGCAAGTTCAAAATTTCCTCGTTTGTGCAACCTAACAAGATGTACCAGTTAGTGGATTCGCGTCATTTCTAAAGTGGTTTCTTTAGAAAACAAAAGTCTTCACTACTGAACACTGTACTGTGTGAAATAAGTTAATTCGGTTCTAGGAATCAGTTTCGTTTCTACGAAGACGTTGAGTGCAGCAAGTTCAAATTATCCTTATTATTGTAATCTAAAAAGATAGCCAAGTTAGCAGAGTCCCCTCATTTGCAAATTAGTTTGTTGAGAAAATTAACATCTTTAATGCCGAACATTGTACTGTGTGAAATAAACTCATTCGGTTCTAGGAATCACTTGCTTTCCTACAAAGACGGTTGAGTGCGGCAAGTTCAAACTTTCCTGGTTAATGTAATCTAAAAAGATGCACAACTTAGTAGATTGGCCTCATTTCTAAAGTAGTTTCTTTAGAAAAGAAACATCTTCAGTACCGAACACTTTACAGTGTGAAATAAGTTAAATCGCTTCTAGGAATCAGTTTAATTTCTACGAAGAAGGTTGAGTGCAGCAAGTTCAAACTTTCCTTGTTAATGTAATCTAAAAAGATGGCCAAGATAGAAGATTCGCCTCATTGGTAAAGTAGTTTTTTAGAAAACAAACATCTTCATTACCGAACACTGTACTATGTGAAATAAGCTAGTTCCGTTCTAGGAAACACTTGCTTTCCTACGAAGAAGGTTGAGTGCAGCAAGTTCAAACTTTCCTAGTTTGTGTAATCTAACAAGATGTACAAGTTAGTGGATTCGCCTCATTTCTAAAGTAGTTTCTTTAGAAAAGAAACATCTTCAGTACCGAAACACTGTACTGTGTGAAATAAGTTAATTCGCTTCTAGGAATCAGTTTAATTTCTACGAAGAAGGTTGAGTGCAGCAAGTTCAAACTTTCCTAGTTTGTGTAATCTAACAAGATGTATAAGAGAGTGGATTCTCCTTTTCTAAAGTAGTGTTTTTAGAAAAGAAACATCTTCAGTACCGAACACCTTACTGTGTGAAATAAGATAATTCGCTCCTAGGAATCAGTTTAATTTCTACGAAGAAGGTTGAGTGCAGCAAGTTGAAACTTTACTTCTTACTGTAATCTAAAAAGATGGCCAAGTTAGAATTTTCGCCTCATTTGTAAAGTACTTTGTTGAGAAAACAAACATCTTCATTGCTGAACATTGTACTGTGTGAAGTAAGCTCATTCGGATATAGGAATCAGTTGCTTTCCTACAAAGAAGTTTGAGTGCAGCAAGTTCAAACTTTTCTTGTTAATGTAATCTATAAAGATGCACAACTTAGTAGATTGGCCTCATTTCTAAAGTAGTTTCTTTAGAAAAGAAACATCTTCAGTACCGAACACTGTACTGTGTGAAATAAGTTAATTCGCTTCTAGGAATCGGTTTAATTTCTACGAAGAAGGTTGAGTGCAGCAAGTTCAAACTTTCCTTGTTAAGGTAATCTAAAAAGATGGCTAAGTTAGAATATTCGCCTCATTTGTAAAGTACTTTGTTGAGAAAACAAACATCTTCAGTACTGAGCACTGTACTGTGTGAAATAAGTTAAATCGGTTATAGGAATCAGTTTCCTTTCTACGAAGATGGTTGAGTGCAGCAAGTTCAAACTTTCCTTGTCAATGTAATCTAAAAAGATGGCCAAGTTAGCAGATTAACCTCATTGGTAAGGTAGTTTATTGAGAAAATTATTATCTTTATTTCCGAACATTGTACTGTGTGAAATAAGCTCATTTGGTTCTAGGAATCAGTTGCTTTCCTACAAAGAAGGTTGAGGGCAGCAAGTTAAAACTTTCCTTATTAATGTAATCTAAAAAGATGCACAACTTAGTAGATTGGCCTCATTACTAAAGTAGTTTCTTTAGAAAAGAAACCTCTTCAGTACCGAACACTGTACAGTGTGAAATAAGTTAATTCGCTTCTAGGAATCAGTTTAATTTCTACGAAGATGGTTGAGTGCACTAAGTTCAAACTTTCCTTGTTAATGTAATCTACAAAGATGTCCAAGTTCGTAGATTCGCCTCATTTCTAAAGTAGTTTCTTTAGAAAACAAACCTTCATTGCCAAACTTTGTACTGTGTGTATTGAGCTAATTCTGTCCTAGGAATCAGTTTACTTTCTACAAAGATGGTTGAGTTTAGCAAGTTCAAACTTTCCTTGTTAATGTGATCTAAAAAGATGTTCAAGTTAGTAGATTTGCCTCATTGGTAAAGTAGTTTGTTGAAAAACAAACATCTTCATTGCCGAACATTGTACTGTGTGAAAAAAGCTAATTCACTTGTACATTTCAGTTGCTTTCCTACAAAGAAGATTTAGTGCAGCCAGTTCAAACTTTCCTTGCTAATGTAATCTAAAAAGATGCACGATGTAGTAGATTGGCCTCATTTCTAAAGTAATTTCTTTAGAATAGAAACATCTTCAGTAATGAACACTGTACTGTGTGAAATAAGGTAATTCGGTTCTAGGAATCAGTTTAATTTCTACAAAGATGGTTGAGTGCAGCAAGTTCAAACTTTCCTTGTTAATGTAATCTAAAAAGATAGCCAAGTTAGTAGATTCGACTCATTTGTAAAGTAGTTTTTTTGAGAAAACAAACATCTTCATTGCCAGATATTGTACTGTGTGAAATAAGCTCATTCGGTTCTAGGAAACAGTTGCCTTCCTACAAAGAAGGTTGAGTGCAGCAAGTTCAAACTTTCCTTGTTAATGTAATCTGAAAAGTTGCACAACTAAGTAGATTGGCCTCATTTCTAAAGTAGTTTGTTTAGAAAACAAACATCTCCATTACCGAACACTATACTATGTGAAATGAGCTAGTTCGGTTCTAGGAATCACTTGCTTTCCTATGACGAAGGTTGAGTGCAGGAAGTTCAAACTTTCCTCGTTTGTGCAATCTAACATGATGTACCAGTCAGTGGACTCGCGTCGTTTCTAAAGTGGTTTCTTTAGAAAACAAAAATCTTCAGTACTGAACACTGTACTGTGTGAAACAAGTTAATTCGGTTCTAGGAATCAGTTTCGTTTCTACGAAGACGGTTGAGTACAGCAAGTTCAAATTATCCTTGTTAATGTAATCTAAAACGATAGCCAAGTTAGCAGAGTCCCCTCATTTGCAAATTAGTTTGTTGAGAAAATTAACATCTTTAATGCCGAACATTGTACTGTGTGAAATAAGCTCATCGGTTCTAGGAATCACTTGCTTTCCTACAAAGACGGTTGAGTGCAGCAAGTTCAAACTTTCCTGGTTAATGTAATCTAAAAAGATGCACAACTTAGTAGATTGGCCTCATTTCTAAAGTAGTTTCTTTAGAAAAGAAACATCTTCAGTACCGAACACTGTACTGTGTGAAATAAGTTAATTAGCTTCTAGGAATCAGTTTAACTTCTATGAAGACGGTTGAGTGCAGCAAGTTCAAACTTTCCTTGTTAATGTAATCTAAAAAGAAGGCCAAGTTAGTAGATTCGCCTCATTTGTAAAGTAGTTTGTTGAGAAAACCAACATCTTCATTGCCAAACATTGTACTGTGTGAAATAAGCTCATTCGGTTCTAGGAATCAGTTGCTCTCCTACAAAGAAGGTTGAGTGCAGCAAGTTCAAACTTTCCTTGTTAATGTAATCTAAAAGATGCACAACGTAGTAGATTGGCATCATTTATAAAGTAGTTTGTTGAGAAAACAAACATCTTCATTACCGAACACTGTACTATGTGAAATGAGGTAGTTCGGTTCTAGGAATCACTTGCTTTCCTACGAAGAAGGTTGAGTGCAGCAAGTTCAAGCTTTCCTAGTTTGTGTAATCTAACAAGATGTATAAGTTAGTGGATTCGTGACATTTATAAAGTGGTTCCTTTAGAAAACAAACATCTTCAGTACTGAACACTGTACTGTGTGAAATAAATTAATTCGGTTCTAGGAATCACTTTCCTTTCAACAAAGACGGTTGAGTGCAGCAAGTTCAAACTTTCCTTGTTAATGTAATCTAAAAAGATGGCCAAGTTAGCAGATTCACCTCATTTGTAAAGAACTTTGTTGAAAAAATTAAAATCTTCATTGCCGAACATTGTACTGTGTTAAATAAGCTTATTCGGTTCTAGGAATCAGTTTACTTTTTATGAATATGGTTGAGTTTAGCAAGTTCAAACTTTCCTTGTTAATGTAATCTAAAAAGATGTCCAAGTTAGTAGATTTGCCTCATTGGTAAAGTAGTTTGTTGAGAAAACAAACATCTTCATGGCCGAACATTGTACTGTGTGTAAAAAGTTAATTCGGTTCTAGAATTCAGTTGCTTTCCTACAAAGACGATTGAGTGCAGAAAGTTCAAACTTTCCTTGTTAATGTAATCTAAAAAGATGCACAACTTAGTAGATTGGCCTCATTTCTAAAGTAGTTTCTTTAGAAAAGAAACAGCTTCGGTACCGAACACTGTACTGTGTGAAATAAGTTATTTCGCTTCGAGGAATCAGTTTAATTTCTACGAAGAAGGTTGAGTGCAGCAAGTACAAACTTTCCTAGTTTGTGTAATCTAACAAGATGTACAAGTTAGTGGATTCGCCTCATTTCTAAAGTAGTTTCTTTAGAAAAGAAATATCTTCAGTACCGAACACTGTCCTGTGTGAAATAAGTTCAAGCTCATTCAGTTCTAGAATTCAGGTGCTTTCCTACAAAGACCGTTTAATGCAGCAAGTTCAAACTCTCCTTGTTAATGTAATCTAAAATATGTCCAACTTAGTAGATTCGCCTCATTTCTAAAGCAGTGTCTTTAGAAAACAAACCTTCATTGCCAAACATTGTACTGTGTGAAATGAGCTATTTCTGTTCTAGGAATGAGTTTACTTTCTACGACCATGGCTGAGTTTAGCAAGTTCAAACTTTCCTTGTTAATGTAATCTAAAAAGATGCACAAATTAGTGGATTCGCTTCATTTGCAAAATAATTTCTTTAGAAAAGAAACACCTTCAGTACCGAACACTGTACTGTGTGAAATGAATTAATTCGCTTCTAGGAATCAGTTTAATTTCTACGAAGATGGTTGAGTGCAGCAAGTTCAAACTTTCCTTGTTAATGTAATTTACAAAGATGGCCAAGTTAGTAGATTCACCTCATTTGTAAAGTAGCTTGTTGAGAAAACAAACATCTTCATTGACGAACATTGTACCGTGTGAAAAAAGCTAATTCGGATCTAGAATTCAGTTGCTTTCCTACAAAGACAGTTGAGTGAAGCAAGTTCAAATATTCCTTGTTAATGTATTCTAAAAAGATGTACAAGTTAGTGGATTCGCCTCATTTCTAAAGTAATTTCTTTAGAAAAGAAACATCTTCAGTACAGAACACTGTACTGTGTGAAATACGTTAATTCGCTTCTAGGAATCAGTTTAATTTCTACGAAGATGGTTGAGGGCAGCAAGTTCAAACTTTCCTTGTTAATGTAATCTGCAAAGATGGCCAAGTTAGTAGATTCACCTCATTTGTAAAGTAGTTTGTTGAGAAAACAAACATCTTCATTGCCGAACATTGTACTGTGTGAAAAAAGCTAATTCGGATCTAGAATTCAGTTGCTTTCCTACAAAGACGGTTGAGTGCAGCAAGTTCAAACATTCCTTGTTAATGTATTCTAAAAAGATGCACAACTTAGGGGATTCGCCTCATTTCTAAAGTAATTCTTTAGAGAGGAAACATCTTCAGTACCAAACACTGTACTGTGTGAAATAAGTTCATTGGGATCTAGGAATCAGTTTCCTTTCTACGAAGATGGTTGTGTTTAGCAAGTTCAAACTTTCCTTGTTAATGTAATCTAAAAAGATGTCCAAGTTAGTAGATTGCCCTCATTTCTAAAGTAGTTTCTTTAGAAAACAAGCGTTCATTGCCAATCATTGTACTGTGTGAAATAAGCTAATTCGGTTGTAGGAATTAGTTTACTTTCTACGAAGATGGTTGAGTTTAGCAAGTTGAAACTTTCCTTGTTAATGTAATCTAAAAAGATGTCCAAGTTAGTAGATTTGCCTCATTGGTAAAGTAGTCTGTTGAGAAAACAAACATCTTCATTGCCGAACATTGTACTGTGTGAAAAAAAGCTAATTTATTTCTAGAAATCAGTTGCTTTCCTACATTGACGGTTTAGTGCAGCAAGTTCAAACTTTCCTTGTTAATATAATCTAAAAACATGCACAACGTATTAGATTGGCCTCATTTCTAAAGTAGATTCTTTAGAAAAGAAACATCTTCAGTACCGAACACTGTACTGTGTGAAATACGTTAATTCGCTTCTAGGAATCAGTTTAATTTCTACGAAGATGGTTGAGTGCAGCAAGTTGAAACTTTCCTTGTTAATGTAATCTAAAAAGATGGCCAAGTTAGTAGATTCGCCTCATTTGTAAAATAGTTTGTTTGGAAAACAAACATCTTCATTGCCGAACATTGTACTGTGTGAAATAAGCTCATTCGGTTCTAGGAATCAGTTGCTTTCCTACAAAGAACGTTGAGTGTAGCTAGTTCAAACTTTCCTTGTTAATGTAATCTGAAAAGATACACAACATAGTAGATTGGTCTCATTTCTAAAGTAGTTTGTTTAGAAAACAAACATCTTCATTATCAAACACTGTACTATGTGAAATAAGCTAGTTCCGTTCTAGGAATCACTTGCTTTCCTACGAAGAAGGTTGAGTGCAGCAAGTTCAAACTTTCCTAGTTTGTGTAATCTAACAAAATGTACAAGTTAGTGGATTCGCCTCATTTCTAAAGTAGTTTCTTTAGAAAAGAATCATCTTCAGTACTGAACACTGTACTGTGTGAAATAAGTGAATTCGCTTCTAGGAATCAGTTTAATTTCTACGAAGATGGTTGAGTGCAGCAAGTTCAAACTTTCCTTTTTAATGTAATCTAAAAAGATGGCCAATTTAGTAGATTCTCCTCATTTGTAAAGTAGTTTGTTGAGAAAACAAACATCTTCATTGCCAAACATTGTACTGTGTGAAATAAGCTCATTCGGATCTAGGAATCAGTTGCTTTCCTACAAAGAAGGTTGAGTGTAGCAAGTTCAAACTTTCCTTGTTAATGCAATCTGAAAAGATACACAACATAGTAGATTGGCCTCATTTCCAAAGTAGTTTGTTAAGAAAACAAACATCTTCATTACCGAACACTGTACTATGTGAAATGAGCTAATTCGGTTCTAGGAATCACTTGCTTTCCTAGGAAGAAGGTTGAGTGCAGCAAGTTCAAACATTCCTAGTTTGTGTAATCTAACAAGATGTACAAGTTAGTGGATTCGCCTCATTTCTAAAGTAATTTCTTTAGAAAAGAAACATGTTCAGTACTGAACACTGTACTGTGTGAAATAAGGTAAATCGCGTCTAGGAATCAGTTTAATTTCTAAGAAGATGGTTGAGTGCAGCAAGTTCAAACTTTCCTTTTTAATGGATTCTTAAAAGTTGCACAACTTAGTAGATTGGCCTCATTTCTAGAGTACTTTCTTTAGAAAAGAAACATCCTCAGTACCGAACACTGTACTGTTTGAAATGAATTAATTCGCTTCTCGGAATCAGTTTAATTTCTATGAAGATGGTTGAGTGCAGCAAGTTCAAACTTTCCCAGTTTGTGAAATCTAACAAGATGTACAAGTTAGTGGATTCGCAACATTTCTAAATTAGTTTCTTTAGAAAACAAACATCTTCAGTACCGAACACTGTACTGTGTGAAATAAGTTAATTCGGTTCTAGGAATCAGTTTCCTTTTTACGAAGATGGTTCAGTTTAGCAAGTTCAAACTTTCCTTGTTAAGGTAATCTAAAAAGATGTCCAAGTTAGTAGATTCGCCTCATTCCTAAAGTAGTTTCCTTAGAAAACAAACCTAAATTGCCAAACTTTGTATTATGTGAAATGAGCTAATTCGGTTCTAGGAATCAGTTTACTTTCTACGAAGATGGTTGAGTTTAGCAAGTTTAAACATTCCTTGTTAATGTGCTCTAAAAAGATGTCCAAGCGAGTAGATTTGCCTCATTGGTAAAGTAGTTTGCTGAGAAAACAAACATCTTCATTGCCGAACATTGTACTGTGTGAACAAAGCTAATTTAGTTCTAGAATTCAGTTGCTTTCTTACAAAAAGGTTGAGTGCAGCCAGTTCAAACTTTCCTTTTTAATGTAACCTAAAAAGGTGCACAACTTAGTAGATTGTCCTCATTTCTAAAGCAGTTTCTTTAGAAAAGGAACATCTTCAGTACCGAACACTGTACTGTGTGAAATAAGTTAATTCGCTTCAAGGAATCAGTTTAATTTCTACGAAGAAAGTTGAGTGCAGCAAGTTCAAACTTTCCTTTTTAATGTAATCTAAAAAGATGGCCAAGTTAGAAGATTCGCCTCATTTGTAAAGTACTTTGTTGAGAAGACAAACATCTTTATTGCAGAACATTGTACTGTGTGAAATAAGCTCATTCGGTTCTAGGGTTCACTTGCTTTCCTACAAAGAATGTTGAGTGCAGCAAGTTCAAACTTTCTTGTTAATGTAACCTAAAAAGATGCACAACTTAGTAGATTGGCCTCATTTCTAAAGTAGTTTCTTTAGAAAAGAAACATCTTCAGTACCGAACACTGTACTGTGTGAAATAAGTTAATTCGCTTCTAGGAATCAGTTTAATTTCTACCTAGATGGTTGAGTGCAGCAACTTCTAACTTTCCTTGTTAATGAAATTTAAAAAGATTGCTAAGTTAGTAGATTCGCCTCATTTGTAAAGTAGTTTGTAGAGAAAATTAACATCTTTATTGCCGAATATTGTACTGTGTGAAATGAGCTCATTCGGTTCTAGGAATCACTTGCTTTCCTACAAAGAAGGTTGAGTGCCGCAAGTTCAAACTTTCCTTGTTAATGGAATCTAAAAAGATGCACAACTTAGTAGATTGGCCTCATTTCTAAAGTAGTTTCTTTACAAAACAAACATCTTCATTACCGAACACTGTACTATGTGAAATGAGCTAGTTCGGTTCCAGGAATCAGTTTGCTTTCCTACGAAGAAGGTTGAGTGCAGCAAGTTCAAACTTTCCTTGTTAATGTAATCTAACAAGATGTACAAGTTAGTGGATTCGCATCATTTCTAAAGTGGTTTCTTTAGAAAACAAACATCTTTAGTACTGAACACTGTACTGTGTGAAATAAGTTAATTCGGTTCTAGGAATCAGTTTCCTTTCTATGAAGATGGTTGAGTGCAGCAAGTTCAAACTTTCCTTGTTAATGTAATCTAAAAAAGATGGCCAAGTTAGCAGATTGGCCTCATTTGTAAAATAGTTTGTTGAGAAAATTAACATCTTTATTACCGAACTTTGTACTGTGTGAAATAAGCTCATTCGGTTATAGGAATCACTTGCTTTCCTACAAAGAAGGTTGAGTGCAGCAAGTTCAAACTTTCCTTGTTAATTTAATCTAAAAAGATGTACAAGTTAGTAGATTCACCTCATTTGTTAAGTAGTTTGTTTGAAAACAAACATCTTCATTACCGAACATTGTACTGTGTGAAATAAGCTCATTCGGTTCTAGGAATCAGTTTAATTTCTACAAAAGATGGTTGAGTGCAGCAAGTTCAAACTTCCTAGTTTGTGTAATCTAACAAGATGTACAAGTTAGTGGATTGGCCTCATTTCTAATTTAGTTTCTTTAGAAAACAAACATCTTCAGTACCGAACACTGTACTGTGTGAAATAAGTTAATTCGGTTCTAGGAATCAGTTTCCTTTCTACGAAGATGGTTGAGTGCAGCAAGTTCAAACTTTCCTTTTTAGTGTAATCTAAAAAGATGTCCAAGTTAGTAGATTCGCCTCATTTCTAAAGTAGTTTCTTTAGAAAACAAACATAAATTGCCAAACTTTGTACTGTGTGAAATGAGCTAATTCGGTTCTAGGAATCAGTTTCCTTTTCTACGAAGATGGTTGAGTTGAGCAAGTTCAAACTTTCCTTGTTAATGTGCTCTAAAAGATGTCCAAGTTAGTAGATTTGCCTCATTGGTAAAGTAGTTTGTTGAAAACAAACATCTTCATTGCCAAACATTGTACTGTGTGAAAAAGCTAATTCGGTTCTAGAATTCAGTTGCTTTCTTACAAAGAGGGTTGAGTGCAGCCAGTTCAAACTTTCCTTGTTAATGTAATCTAAAAAGATGCACAACTTAGTAGATTGGCCTCATTTCTAAAGTAGTTTCTTTAGAAAAGAAACATCTTCAGTACCGAACACTGTACTGTGTGAAATAAGTTAATTCGGCTTCTAGGAATCAGTTTAATTTCTATGAAGAAGGTTGAGTGCAGCAAGTTCAAACTTTCTAGTTTGTGTAATCTAACAAGATGTACAAGTTATTGCATTCAGCTCATTTCTAAAGTAGTTTCTTTAGAAAAGAAACATCTTCAGTACCGAACATTGTACTGTGTGAAATAAGGTAATTCGGTTCTAGGAATCAGTTTAATTTCTACGAAGATGGTTGAGTGCAGCAAGTTCAAACTTTCCTTGTTAATGTAATCTAAAAAGATGCACAACTTAGTAGATTGGCCTCATTTCTAAAGTAGTTTGTTTACAAAACAAACATCTTCATTACAGAACACTATACTATGTGAAATGAGCTGGTTCGGTTCTAGGAATCACTTGCTTTCCTACAAAGAAGGTTGAGTGCAGCAAGTTCAAACTTTCCTTGTTAATGTAATCTAAAAAGATGGCCAAGTTAGTAGATTGGCCTCATTTGTAAAATAGTTTGTTGAGAAAACAAACATCTTTCTTACCGAACATTGTACTGTGTGAAATAAGCTCATTCGGTTCTAGGAATCACTTGCTTTCTACAAAGAAGGTTGAGTGCAGCAAGTTCAAACTTTCCTTGTTAATGTAATCTAAAAAGATGCACAAGTTAGTAGATTGGCCTCATTTCTAAAGTAGTTTGTTTAGAAAAGAAACATCTTCATTGCCGAACATTGTACAGTGTGAAATAAGCTCATTCGGTTCTAGGAATCAGTTTAATTTCTACAAAGAAGGTTGAGTGCAGCAAGTTCAAACTTTCCTTGTTAATGTAATCTAAAAAGATGGCCAACTTAGTAGATTGGCCTCATTTGTAAAGTAGTTTGTTGAGAAAACAAACATCTTCATTATGGAACATTGTACTGTGTGAAATAAGCTCATTCGGTTCTAGGAATCAGTTGCTTTCCTACAAAGAAGGTTGAGTGCAGCAAGTTCAAACTTTCCTAGTTTGTGTAATCTAACAAGATGCACAACAAGTTAGTGGATTCGTGACATTTCTAAAGTAGTTCCTTTAGAAAACAAACATCTTCAGTACTGAACACTGTACTGTGTGAAATAAATTAATTCGGTTCTAGGAATCACTTTCCTTTCAACAAAGATGGTTGAGTGCAGCAAGTTCAAACTTTCCTTGTTAATGTAATCTAAAAAGATGGCCAAGTTAGCAGATTCACCTCATTTGTAAAGAACTTTGTTGAAAAAATTAAAATCTTCATTGCGAACATTGTACTGTGTTAAATAAGCTTATTCGGTTCTAGGAATCAGTTTACTTTTTATGAATATGGTTGAGTTTAGCAAGTTCAAACTTTCCTTGTTAATGTAATCTAAAAGATGTCCAAGTTAGTAGATTTGCCTCATTGGTAAAGTAGTTTGTTGAGAAAACAAACATCTTCATGGCGAACATTGTACTGTGTGAAAAAAGTTAATTCGGTTCTAGAAATCAGTTGCTTTCCTACAAAGGCGATTGAGTGCAGAAAGTTCAAACTTTCCTTGTTAATGTAATCTAAAAAGATGCACAACTTAGTAGATTGGCCTCATTTCTAAAGTAGTTTCTTTAGAAAAAACATCTTCATTACCGAACACTGTACTGTGTGAAATAAGTTATTTCGGTTCTAGGAATCAGTTTAATTTCTCTACAAAGAAGGTTGAGTGCAGCAAGTACAAACTTTCCTAGTTTGTGTAATCTAACAAGATGTACAAGTTAGTGGATTCGCCTCATTTCTAAAGTAGTTTCTTTAGAAAACAAATATCTTCATTACCGAACACTGTCCTGTGTGAAATAAGTTCAAGCTCATTCAGTTCTAGAATTCAGGTGCTTTCCTACAAAGAAGGTTTAATGCAGCAAGTTCAAACTTTCCTTGTTAATGTAATCTAAAATATGTCCAACTTAGTAGATTCGCCTCATTTCTAAAGCAGTTTCTTTAGAAAACAAACATCTTCATTGCCAAACATTGTACTGTGTGAAATGAGCTATTTCTGTTCTAGGAATGAGTTTACTTTCTACGACCATGGCTGAGTGCAGCAAGTTCAAACTTTCCTTGTTAATGTAATCTAAAAGATGCACAAATTAGTGGATTCGCTTCATTTGCAAAATAATTTCTTTAGAAAAGAAACACCTTCAGTACCGAACACACTGTACTGTGTGAAATGAATTAATTCGGTTCTAGGAATCAGTTTAATTTCTACGAAGATGGTTGAGTGCAGCAAGTTCAAACTTTCCTTGTTAATGTAATTTACAAAGATGGCCAAGTTAGTAGATTCACCTCATTTGTAAAGTAGCTTGTTGAGAAAACAAACATCTTCATTACCGAACATTGTACCGTGTGAAAAAAGCTAGTTCGGATCTAGAATTCAGTTGCTTTCCTACAAAAGACAGTTGAGTGCAGCAAGTTCAAATATTCCTTGTTAATGTATTCTAAAAAGATGTACAAGTTAGTGGATTCGCCTCATTTCTAAAGTAATTTCTTTAGAAAAGAAACATCTTCAGTACAGAACACTGTACTGTGTGAAATAAGTTAATTCGCTTCTAGGAATCAGTTTAATTTCTACGAAGATGGTTGAGTGCAGCAAGTTCAAACTTTCCTTGTTAATGTAATCTGCAAAGATGGCCAAGTTAGTAGATTCACCTCATTTGTAAAGTAGTTTGTTGAGAAAACAAACATCTTCATTGCCGAACATTGTACTGTGTGAAAAAGCTAATTCGGATCTAGAATTCAGTTGCTTTCCTACAAAGAAGGTTGAGTGCAGCAAGTTCAAACATTCCTTGTTAATGTATTCTAAAAAGATGCACAACTTAGGGGATTCGCCTCATTTCTAAAGTAATTCTTTAGAAAGAAACATCTTCAGTACCAAACACTGTACTGTGTGAAATAAGTTCATTGGGATCTAGGAATCAGTTTAATTTTCTACGAAGATGGTTGTGTTTAGCAAGTTCAAACTTTCCTTGTTAATGTAATCTAAAAAGATGTCCAAGTTAGTAGATTGCCCTCATTTCTAAAGTAGTTTCTTTAGAAAACAAGCATCTTCATTGCCAATCATTGTACTGTGTGAAATAAGCTAATTCGGTTGTAGGAATTAGTTTACTTTCTCTGAAGATGGTTGAGTTTAGCAAGTTTCAAACTTTCCTTGTTAATGTAATCTAAAAAGATGTCCAAGTTAGTAGATTTGCCTCATTGGTAAAGTAGTCTGTTGAGAAAACAAACATCTTCATTGCGAACATTGTACTGTGTGAAAAAAAGCTAATTTATTTCTAGAAATCAGTTGCTTTCCTACAAAGACGGTTTAGTGCAGCAAGTTCAAACTTTCCTTGTTAATATAATCTAAAAACATGCACAAGTTATTAGATTGGCCTCATTTCTAAAGTAGATTCTTTAGAAAAGAAACATCTTCATTACCGAACACTGTACTGTGTGAAATCGTTAATTAAGCTTCTAGGAATCAGTTTAATTTCTACGAAGATGGTTGAGTGCAGCAAGTTCAAACTTTCCTTGTTAATGTAATCTAAAAAGATGGCCAAGTTAGTAGATTCGCCTCATTTGTAAAATAGTTTGTTTGGAAAACAAACATCTTCATTGCCGAACATTGTACTGTGTGAAATAAGCTCATTCGGTTCTAGGAATCAGTTGCTTTCCTTCCTACAAAGAACGTTGAGTGCAGCTAGTTCAAACTTTCCTTGTTAATGTAATCTAAAAGATACACAACATAGTAGATTGGTCTCATTTCTAAAGTAGTTTGTTTAGAAAACAAACATCTTCATTATCAAACACTGTACTATGTGAAATAAGCTAGTTCCGTTCTAGGAATCACTTGCTTTCCTACGAAGAAGGTTGAGTGCAGCAAGTTCAAACTTTCCTAGTTTGTGTAATCTAACAAAATGTACAAGTTAGTGGATTCGCCTCATTTCTAAAGTAGTTTCTTTAGAAAAGAATCATCTTCAGTACTGAACACTGTACTGTGTGAAATAAGTGAATTCGCTTCTAGGAATCAGTTGAATTTCTACGAAGATGGTTGAGTGCAGCAAGTTCAAACTTTCCTTTTTAATGTAATCTAAAAAGATGGCCAATTTAGTAGATTCTCCTCATTTGTAAAGTAGTTTGTTGAGAAAACAAACATCTTCATTGCCAAACATTGTACTGTGTGAAATAAGCTCATTCGGATCTAGGAATCAGTTGCTTTCCTACAAAGAAGGTTGAGTGTAGCAAGTTCAAACTTTCCTTGTTAATGCAATCTGAAAAGATACACAACATAGTAGATTGGCCTCATTTCCAAAGTAGTTTGTTAAGAAAACAAACATCTTCATTACGAACACTGTACTATGTGAAATGAGCTAATTCGGTTCTAGGAATCACTTGCTTTCCTAGGAAGAAGGTTGAGTGCAGCAAGTTCAAACATTCCTAGTTTGTGTAATCTAACAAGATGTACAAGTTAGTGGATTCGCCTCATTTCTAAAGTAATTTCTTTAGAAAAGAAACATCTTCAGTACTGAACACTGTACTGTGTGAAATAAGGTAAATCGCGTCTAGGAATCAGTTTAATTTCTAAGAAGATGGTTGAGTGCAGCAAGTTCAAACTTTCCTTTTTAATGGATTCTTAAAAGTTGCACAACTTAGTAGATTGGCCTCATTTCTAGAGTACTTTCTTTAGAAAAGAAACATCCTCAGTACCGAACACTGTACTGTTTGAAATGAATTAATTAAGCTTCTAGGAATCAGTTTAATTTCTATGAAGATGGTTGAGTGCAGCAAGTTCAAACTTTCCCAGTTTGTGAAATCTAACAAGATGTACAAGTTAGTGGATTCGCAACATTTCTAAATTAGTTTCTTTAGAAAACAAACATCTTCAGTACCGAACACTGTACTGTGTGAAATAAGTTAATTCGGTTCTAGGAATCAGTTTCCTTTTTACGAAGATGGTTCAGTTTAGCAAGTTCAAACTTTCCTTGTTAAGGTAATCTAAAAAGATGTCCAAGTTAGTAGATTCGCCTCATTCCTAAAGTAGTTTCCTTAGAAAACAAACCTAAATTGCCAAACTTTGTATTATGTGAAATGAGCTAATTCGGTTCTAGGAATCAGTTTACTTTCTACGAAGATGGTTGAGTTTAGCAAGTTTAAACATTCCTTGTTAATGTGCTCTAAAAAGATGTCCAAGCGAGTAGATTTGCCTCATTGGTAAAGTAGTTTGCTGAGAAAACAAACATCTTCATTGCCGAACATTGTACTGTGTGAACAAAGCTAATTTAGTTCTAGAATTCAGTTGCTTTCTTACAAAAAGGTTGAGTGCAGCCAGTTCAAACTTTCCTTTTTAATGTAACCTAAAAGGTGCACAACTTAGTAGATTGTCCTCATTTCTAAAGCAGTTTCTTTAGAAAAGGAACATCTTCAGTACCGAACACTGTACTGTGTGAAATAAGTTAATTAAGCTTCAAGGAATCAGTTTAATTTCTCTGAAGAAAGTTGAGTGCAGCAAGTTCAAACTTTCCTTTTTAATGTAATCTAAAAGATGGCCAAGTTAGAAGATTCGCCTCATTTGTAAAGTACTTTGTTGAGAAGACAAACATCTTTATTGCAGAACATTTATGCTGTGTGAAATAAGCTCATTCGGTTCTAGGGTTCACTTGCTTTCCTACAAAGAATGTTGAGTGCAGCAAGTTCAAACTTTCTTGTTAATGTAACCTAAAAAGATGCACAACTTAGTAGATTGGCCTCATTTCTAAAGTAGTTTCTTTAGAAAAGAAACATCTTCAGTACCGAACACTGTACTGTGTGAAATAAGTTAATTAAGCTTCTAGGAATCAGTTTAATTTCTACCTAGATGGTTGAGTGCAGCAACTTCTAACTTTCCTTGTTAATGAAATTTAAAAGATTGCTAAGTTAGTAGATTCGCCTCATTTGTAAAGTAGTTTGTTGAGAAAAATTAACATCTTTATTGCGAATATTGTACTGTGTGAAATGAGCTCATTCGGTTCTAGGAATCACTTGCTTTCCTACAAAGAAGGTTGAGTGCCGCAAGTTCAAACTTTCCTTGTTAATGGAATCTAAAAAGATGCACAACTTAGTAGATTGGCCTCATTTCTAAAGTAGTTTCTTTACAAAACAAACATCTTCATTACCGAACACTCTACTATGTGAAATGAGCTAGTTCGGTTCCAGGAATCCCTTGCTTTCCTACGAAGAAGGATGAGTGCAGCAAGTTCAAACTTTCCTCGTTTGTGTAATCTAACAAGATGTACAAGTTAGTGGATTCGCATCGATTCTAAAGTGGTTTCTTTAGAAAACAAACATCTTTAGTACTGAACACTGTACTGTGTGAAATAAGTTAATTCGGTTCTAGGAATCAGTTTCCTTTCTATGAAGATGGTTGAGTGTAGCAAGTTCAAACTTTCCTTGTTAATGTAATCTAAAAAGATGGCCAACTTAGCAGATTCACCTCATTTGTAAAATAGTTTGTTGAGAAAATTAACATCTTTATACCCGAACTTTGTACTGTGTGAAATAAGCTCATTCGGTTATAGGAATCACTTGCTTTCCTACAAAGAAGGTTGAGTGCAGCAAGGTCAAACTTTCCTTGTTAATTTAATCTAAAAAGATGGCCAAGTTAGTAGATTCACCTCATTTGTTAAGTAGTTTGTTGAGAAAACAAACATCTTCATTGCCGAACATTGTAGTGTGTGAAATAAGCTCATTCGGTTCTAGGAATCAGTTTAATTTCTACGAAGATGGTTGAGTGCAGCAAGTTCAAACTATCCTAGTTTGTGTAATCTAACAAGATGTACAAGTTAGTGGATTCACGTCATTTCTAATTTAGTTTCTTTAGAAAACAAACATCTTCAGTACCGAACACTGTACTGTGTGAAATAAGTTAATTCGGTTCTAGGAATCAGTTTCCTTTCTACGAAGATGGTTGACTTTACCAAGTTCAAACGTTCCTTTTTAGTGTAATCTAAAAAGATGTCCAAGTTAGTAGATTCGCCTCATTTCTAAAGTAGTTTCTTTAGAAAACAAACCTAAATTGCCAAACTTTGTACTGTGTGAAATGAGCTAATTCGGTTCTAGGAATCAGTTTACTTTCTACGAAGATGGTTGAGTTGAGCAAGTTCAAACTTTCCTTGTTAACGTGCTCTAAAAAGTTGTCCAAGTGAGTAGATTTGCCTCATTGGTAAAGTAGTTTGTTGAGAAAACAAACATCTTCATTGCCAAACATAGTACTGTGTGAAAAAAGCTAATTTAGTTCTAGAATTCAGTTGCTTTCTTACAAAGAGGGTTGAGTGCAGCCAGTTCAAACTTACCTTGTTAATGTAATATAAAAAGATGCACAACTTAGTAGATTGGCCTCATTTCTAAAGCAGGTTCTTTAGAAAAGAAACATCTTCAGTACCGAACACTGTACTGTGTGAAATAAGTTAATTCGCTTCTAGGAATCAGTTTAATTTCTATGAAGAAGGTTGAGTGCAGCAAGTTCAAACTTTCCTAGTTTGTGTAATCTAACAAGATGTACAAGTTATTGCATTCAGCTCATTTCTAAAATAGTTTCTTTAGAAAAGAAACATCTTCAGTACCGAACACTGTACTGTGTGAAATAAGGTAATTCGGTTCTAGGAATCAGTTTAATTTCTACGAAGATGGTTGAGTGCAGCAAGTTCAAACTTTCCTTGTTAATGTAATCTAAAAAGATGCACAACTTAGTAGATTGGCCTCATTTCTAAAGTAGTTTGTTTACAAAACAAACATCTTCATTACAGAACACTATACTATGTGAAATGAGCTAGTTCGGTTCTAGGAATCACTTGCTTTCCTACGAAGAAGGTTGAGTGCAGCAAGTTCAAACTTTCCTTGTTAATGTAATCTAAAAAGATGGCCAAGTTAGCAGAGTCACCTCATTTGTAAAATAGTTTGTTGAGAAAATTAACAACTTTCTTGCCGAATATTGTACTGTGTGAAATAAGCTCATTCGGTTCTAGGAATCACTTGCTTTCCTACAAAGAAGGTTGAGTGCAGCAAGTTCAAACTTTCCTTCTTCATGTAATCTAAAAAGATGCACAACTTTGTAGATTGGCCTCATTTCTAAAGTAGTTTCTTTAGAAAAGAAACTTCTTCAGTACCGAACAAAGTACAGTGTGAAAGAAGTTAATTCGCTTCTAGGAATCAGTTTAATTTCTATGAAGAAGGTTGAGTGCAGCAAGTTCAAACTTTCCTTGTTAATGTAATCTAAAAAGATGGCCAAGAAAGAAAATTCGCCACATTTGTAAAGTACTTTGTTGAGAAAACAAACATCTTCATTGCGGAACATTGTACTGTGTGAAATAAGCTCATTCGGTTCTAGGAATCAGTTGCTTTCCTACAAAGAAGGGTGAGTGCAGCAAGTTCAAACTTTCCTTGTTAATGTAATCTAAAAATACGCACAACTTAGTAGATTGGCCTCATTTCTAATGTAGTTTGTTCAGAAAACAAACATCTTCATTACCGAACACTGTGCTATGTGAAATAAGCTAGTTCTGTTCTAGGAATCACTTGCTTTCCTACGAAGAAGGTTGAGTGCAGCAAGTTCAAACTTTCCTAGTTTGTGTAATCTAACAAGATATACAAGTTATTGGATTCGTCTCATTTCTAAAGTAGTTTCTTTAGAAAAGAAACATCTTCAGTACCGAACACTGTACTGTGTGAAATAAGTGAATTCGCTTCTAGGAATCAGATTAATTTCTATGAAGATGGTTGATTGCAGCAAGTTCAAACTTTCCTTGTTAATGTAATCTAAAAAGATGGCCAAGTTAGTAGATTCGTCTCATTTGGAAAGTAGTTTGTTGAGGAAACAAACATCTTCATTGCCGAACATTGTACTATGTGTAATAAACTCATTCGGTTCTTGGAATCACTTTCTTTCCTACATAGAAGGTTGAGTGCAGCAAGGTCAAACTTTCCTTGTTAATGTAATCTAAAAAGATGGCCAAGTTAGTAGATTCGCCTCATTTGTTAAGTAGTTTGTTGAGAAAACAAACATCTTCATTGCCGAACATTGTACTGTGTGAAATAAGCTCATTCGGTTCTAGGAATCAGTTGCATTCCTACAAAACAGGTTGAGTGCAGCAAGTTCAAACTTTACTTGTAAATGTAATCTGAAAAGATGCAAAACTTAGTAGATTTGCCTCATGTCTAAAGTAGTTTGTTTAGAAAACAAACATCTTCATTACCGAACACTATAGTATGTGAAATGAGCTAGTTCAGTTCCACCAATCACTTGCTTTCCTACGAAGAAGGATGAGTGCAGCAAGTTCAAACTTTCCTCGTTTGTGTAATCTAACAAGATGTACAAGTTAGTGGATTCACCTCGTTTCTAAAGTGGTTTCTTTAGAAAACAAACATCTTCAGTACTGAACACTGTACTGTGTGAAATGAGTTAATTCGGTTCTAGGAATCAGATTCCTTTCTACGAAGATGGTTGAGTGCAGCAAGTTCAAACTTTCCTTGTTAAAGTAATCTAAAAAGATGGCCAAGTTAGCAGAGTCCCCTCATTTGTAAAATAGTTTGTTGAGGAAACAAACATCTTCATTGCCGAACATTGTACTATGTGTAATAAGCTCATTCGGTTCTTGGAATCACTTGCTTTCCTACATAGAAGGTTGAGTGCAGCAAGGTCAAACTTTCCTTGTTAATGTAATCTAAAAAGATGGCCAAGTTAGTAGATTCGCCTCATTTGTTAAGTAGTTTGTTGAGAAAACAAACATCTTCATTGCCGAACATTGTACTGTGTGAAATAAGCTCATTCGGTTCTAGGAATCAGTTGCTTTCCTACAAAGAAGGTTGAGTGCAGCAAGTTCAAACTTCCCTTGTTAATGTAATGTGAAAAGATGCACAACTTAGTAGATTGGCCTCATTTATAAAGTAGTATGTTTAGAAAACAAACATCTTCATTACCGAACACTGTACTATGTGAAATGAGCTAGTTCGATTCTAGGAATCACTTGCTTTCCTACGAAGAAGGTTGAGTGCAGCAAGTTCAAACTTTCCTCTTTTGTGTAATCTAACAAGATGTACAAGTTAGTGGATTCGCCTCATTTCTAAAGTAGTTTCTTTATAAAAGAAACATCTTCAGTACCGAACACTGTACTGTGTGAAATAAGTGAATTCGCTTCTAGGAATCACTTGCTTTCCTACAAAGAAGGTTGAGTGCAGCAAGTTCAAGCTTTCCTTGTTAATATAATCTTAAAAGATGCACAACTTAGTAGATTGGCCTCATTTCTAAGGTAGTTTCTTTAGAGAAGAAACATCTTCAGTACCGAACACTGTACTGTGTGAAATGAGTTAATTCGCTTCTAGGAATCAGTTTCCTTTCTAAGAAGATGGTTGAGTGCAGCAAGTTCAAACTTTCCTTGTTAATGTAATCTAAAAAGATGTCCAAGTTAGTAGATTTGCCTCATTTCTAAAGTAGTTTCTTTAGAAAACAAATCTAAATTGCCAAACTTTGTACTGTGTGAAATGAGCTAATTCGGTTCTAGGAATCAGTTTAATTTCTACGAAGATGGTTGAGGTTAGCAAGTTCAAACTTTCCTTGTTAATGTGCTCTAAGAAGATGTCCAAGTTAGTAGATTTGCCTCATTGGTAAAGTAGTTTGTTGAGAAAACAAACATCTTCATGCCGAACATTGTAATGTGTTTAAAAAGCTAATTCGGTTCTTGAATTCAGTTGCTTTCTTACAAAGAAGATTGAGTGCAGCCAGTTCAAAATTTCCTTGTTAATGTAATCTAAATAGATGCACAACGTATTAGATTGGACTCATTTCTAAAGTAGTTACTTTAGATAAGAAACATCTTCAGTACCGAACACTGTACTGTGTGAAATGAGTTAATTCACTTCTAGGAATCAGTTTAATTTCGAGGAAGAAGGTTGAGTGCAGCAAGTTCAAAATCTCCTAGTTTGTGTAATCTAACAAGATGTACAAGTTAGTGCATTTGCCTCATTTCTAAAGTAGTTTCTTTAGAAAAGAAACATCTTCAGTACCAAACACTGTACTGTGTGAAATAAGGTAATTCGGTTCTAGGAATCAGTTTAATTTCTACGAAGATGGTTGAGTGCAGCAAGTTCAAACCTTCCTAGTTAATGTAATCTAAAAAGATGCACAACTTAGTAGATTGGCCTCATTTCTAAAGTAGTTTCTTTAGAAAAGAAACATTTTCAGTACCGAACACTGTACAGTGTGAAATAAGTTAGTTCCCTTCTAGGAATCAGTTTAATTTCTACGAAGAAGGTTGAGTGCAGCAAGTTCAAACTTTCCTTGTTAATGTAATCTAAAAAGATGGCCAAGCTAGAAGATTGGCCTCATTTGTAACGTACTTTGTTGTGAAAACAAACATCTTCATTGCCGAACATTGTACTGTGTGAAATAAGCTCATTCGGTTCTAGGAATCAGTTGCTTTCCTACAAAGAAGGTTGAGTGCAGCAAGTTCAAACTTTCCTTGTTAACGTAATCTAAAAAGATGCACAACTTAGTAGATTGGCCTCATTTCTAAAGTAGTTTGTTTAGAAAACAAACATCTTCATTACCGAATACTGTACTATGTGAAATAAGCTATTTCCGTTCTAGGAATCACTTGCTTTCCTACGAAGAAGGTTGAGTGCAGCAAGTTCAAACTTTCCTAGTTTGTGTAATCTAACAAGATGTACAAGTTAGTGCATTCGCCTCATTTCTAAAGTAGTTTCTTTAGAAAAGAAACATCTTCAGTACCGAACACGGTACTGTGTGAAATAAGTGAATTCACTTCTAGGAATCAGTTTACTTTCTACGAAGATGGTTGAGTGCAGCAAGTTCAAACTTTCCTTGTTCATGTAATCTAAAGACATGGCCAAGTTAGTAGATTTGCCTCATTTGTAAAGTAGTTTGTTGAGAAAACAAACATCTTCATTGCCACACAGTGTACTGTGTGAAATAAGCTCATTCGGTTCTAGGAATCAGTTGCATTCCTACAAAGAAGGTTGAGTGCAGCAAGTTCAAACTTTCCTTGTTAATGTAATCATTAAAGATCGCCAAGATAGTAGATTCGCCTCATTTGTAAAGTAGTTTGTTGAGAAAACAAACATCTTCATTGCCGAACATTGTACTTTGAGAAATAAGCTCATTCGGTTCAAGGAATCCATTGCTTTCCTACAAAGATGGTTGAGTGCCGCAAGTTCAAACTTTCCTTGTTAATGTAATCTGAAAAGATGCACAACTTAGTAGATTGGCCTCATTTCTAAAGTAGTTTGTTTAGAAAACAAACATCTTCATTACCGAACACTGTACTATGTGAAATGAGCTAGTTCGATTCTAGGAATCACTTGCTTTCCTACGAAGAAGGTTGAGTGCAGCAAGTTCAAACTTTCCTGGTTTGTGTAATCTAACAAGATGTACAAGTTAGTGGATTCGCCTCATTTCTAAAGTATTTTCTTTAGAAAAGAAACATCTTCAGTACCGAACACTGTGCTGTGTGAAATGAGTGAATTCGCTTCTAGGGAATAGTTTAATTTCTACAAAGATGGTTGAGTGCAGCAATTTCAAACTTTCCTTGGTAATGTAATCTAAACAGATGTCCAAGTTAGTAGATTCGGCTCATTTGTAAAGTATTTTGTTGAGAAAATTAACATCTTTATTGCCGAACTTTGTACTGTGTGAAATAAGCTCATTCGGTTCTAGGAATCACTTGCTTTCCTACAAAGAAGGTTGAGTGCAGCAAGTTCAAACTTTCCTTGTTCATGGAATCTAAAAAGATATCCAAGTGAGCAAAGTCACCTCCTTTGTAAAGTAGTATGTTGAGAAAACAAACATCTTCATTGCCGAACATTGTACTGTGAGAAATAAGCTCATTCGGTTCAAGGAATCTTTTGCTTTCCTACAAAGACGGTTGAGTGCCGCAAGTTCAAACTTTCCTTGTTAATGTAATGTGAAAAGATATACAACTTAGTAGATTGGCCTCATTTCTAAAGTAGTTTGTTTAGAAAACAAATATCTTCATTACGGAACACTGTACTATGTGAAATGAGCTAGTTCGATTCTAGGAATCACTTGCTTTCCTACGAAGAACGTTGAGTGCAGCAAGTTCAAACGTTCCTAGTTTGTGTAATCAAACAAGATGTACAAGTTAGTGGATTCACCTCATTTCTAAAGTAGTTTCTTTAGAAAAGAAACACCTTCAGTACCGAACACTGTGCTGTGTGAAATGAGTGAATTCGCTTCTAGGAATCAGTTTAATTTATACGAAGATTGTTGAGTGCAGCAATTTCAAACTTTCCTTGTTAATGTAATCTAAACAGATTGCAAAGTTGGTAGATTCGGCTCATTTCTAAAGTATTTTGTTGAGAAAATTAACATCTTTATTGCCGAACATTGTACTGTGTGAAATAAGCTCATTCGGTTCTAGGAATCACTTGCTTTCCTACAAAGAAGGTTGAGTGCAACAAGTTCAAACTTTCTTTGTTAATGGAATCTAAAAAGATACTCAACTTAGAAGATTGCACTCATTTCTAAAGTATTATCTTTAGAAAAGAAACATCTTCAATACCGAACATTGTACTGTGTGAAATGAGTTAATTCGCTTCTAGGAATCAGTTTAATTTCTGCGAAGATGGTTGAGTGCAGCAAGTTCAAACTTTCCTAGTTTGTGTAATCTAACAAGATGTACAAGTTACTGGATAAGTGTCATTTCTAAATTAGTTTCTTTAGGAAGGAAACATCTTCAGTACAGAACACTGTACTGTGTGAAATAAGTTAATTCTGTTCTAGGAATCACTTTCCTTTCTACGAAGATGGTTGAGTTAGCAAGTTCAAACTTTCCTTGTTAATGTAATCTAAAAAGATATCGAAGTTAGCAGAGTCACCTCATTTGTAAAGTATTTTGTTGAGAAAATTAACATCTTTATTGCCGAACCTTGTACTGTGTGAAATAAGCTCATTCGGTTCTAGGAATCACTTGCTTTCCTACAAAGAAGGTTGAGTGAAGCAAGTTCAAACTTTCCTTGTTAGTGTAATCTTAAAAGATGCACAAGTTAGTAGATTGGCCTCATTTCTAAAGTAGTTTCTTTAGAAAAGAAACATCTTCAGTAACCAACACTGTACTGTGTGAAATAAGTTAATTCGCTTCTAGGAATCAGTTTAATTTCTATGATGATGGTGGAGTTTAGCAAGTTCAAACTTTCCTTGTTATTGTGCTCTAAAACGATGTCCAAGTTAGTAGATTTGCCTCATTGGTAAAGTAGTTTGTTGAGAAAAGAAACATCTTCATTGCCGAACATTGTACTGTGTGAAAAAAGCTAATTTAGTTCTAGAATTCAGTTGCTTTCCTACAAAGAAGGTTGCGTTCAGCCAGTTCAAACTTTCCTTGTGAATGTAATCTAAATAGATGCACAACTTAGTAGATTGGCATCATTTCTAAAGTAGTTTGTTTAGAAAAGAAACATCTTCATTTCCGAACACTGTATAGTGTGAAATAAGTTAATTGGCTTCTAGGAATCAGTTTAATATCTACGAAGAAGGTTGAGTGCAGCAAGTTCAAACTTTCCTTGTTAATGTAATCTAAAAAGATGGCCAAGTTAGAAGATTCGCCTCATTTGTAAAGTACTTTGTTGAGAACACAAACATCTTCTTTGCCGAACATTGTACTGTGTGAAATAAGCTCATTCGGTTCTAGGAATCAGTTGCTTTCCTACAAAGAAGGTTGAGTGCAGCAAGTTCAAACTTTCCTTGTTAATGTAACCTAAAAAGATGCACAACTTAGTAGATTGGCCTCATTTCTAAAGTAGTTTGTTTAGAAAACAAACATCTTCATTACCGAACACTGTACTGTGTGAAATAAGCTCATTCGGTTCTAGGACTCAGTTGCTTTCCTACGAAGAATGTTGAGTGCAGTAAATTCAAACTGGCCTAGTTTGTGTAATCTAACAAGATGTACAAGTTAGTGCATTCGCCTCATTTCTAAAGTAGTTTCTTTAGAAAAGAAACATCTTCAGTACTGAACACTGTACTGTGTGAAATAAGGTAAATCGGTTCTAGGAATCAGTTTAATTTCTAAGAAGATGGTTGAGTGCAGCAAGTTCAAACTTCCCTTGTTAATGTAGTCTAAAAAGATGCACAACTTAAGAGATTGGCCTCATTTCTAAAGTAGTTTGTATACAAAACAAACATCTTCATTACCGAACACTATACTATGTGAAATAAGCTCATTCGGTTCTCGCAATCACTTGCTTTCCTACAAAGAGGGTTGAGGGCAGCAAGTTCAAACTTACCTTATTAATGTAATCTAAAAAGATGCACAACTTAGTAGATTGGCCTTATTTCTAATGTAGTTTCTTTAGAAAAGAAACACCTTCAGTACCGAACACTGTACTGTGTGAAATAAGTTAATTCAGTTCTACAAAGGAATCAGTTCAAACTTTCCTTCTTAATGTAATCTAAAAAGATGTCCAAGTTAGTGCAGCAAGTAGTTTGTTGAGAAACACAAACATCTTTTACCGAACATTGTACTTTGAACAAAGTAATTTAGTTCTAGAATTCAGTTGCTTTCCTACAAAGAAGGTTGAGTGCAGTTCAAACTTTCCTTGTTAATGTAATTAAAAAGATGCACAAGTTAGTAGATTGGCCTCATTTCTAAAGTAGTTTCTTTAGGAAACAAACATCTTCAGTACTGAACACTGTACTGTGTGAAATAAGTTAATTCGGTTCTAGGAATCAGTTTCCTTTCTACGAAGATGGTTGAGTTTAGCAAGTTCAAACTTTCCTTGTTAATGTGCTCTAAAAAGATTTCTAAGTTAGTAGATTTGCCTCATTGGTAAAGTAGTTTGTTGAGAAAACAAACATCTGCATTGCCGAACATTGTACTGTGTGAACAAAGCAAATTTAGTTCTAGAATTCAGTTGCTTTCCTACAAAGAAGGTTGAGTGCAGCCAGTTCAAACTTTCCTTGTTAATGTAATCTAAAAAGATGTACGACTTAGTAGATTGGGCTCATTTCTAAAGAAGTTTCTTTAGAAAAGAAACATCTTCAGTACCGAATACTGGACTGTGTGAAATAAGTTAATTCGCTTCAAGGAATCAGTTTAATTTCTACGAAGAAGGTTGAGTGCAACAAGTTCAAACTTTCCTTGTTAATGTAATCTAAAAAGATGGCCAAGTTAGGAGATTCGCCTCATTTGAAAAGTACTTTGTTGAGGAAACAAACATCTTCATTGCCAAACATTGTACTGTGTGAAATAAACTCATTCGGTTCTAGGAATCAGTTGCTTTCCTACAAAGAAGGTTGAGTGCAGCAAGTTCAAACTTTCCTTGTTAATGTAATCTAAAATGATGGCCAAGTTACTAGATTCGCCTCATTTGTAAAGTAGTTTTATGTACAAAACAAACATCTTCATTGCCGAACATTGTATTGTGTGAAATAAGCTCATTAGGTTCTAGGAATCAGTTGCTTTACTACAAAGAAGGTTGAGTGCAGCAAGTTCAAACTTTCCTTGTTAATGTAATCTGAAAAGATGCACAACTTAGTAGATTGGCCTCATTTCTAAAGTAGTTTGTTTAGAAAACAAACATCTTCATTAACGAACACTGTACTATGTGAAATGAGCTAGTTCGATTCTAGGAATCACTTGCTTTCCTATTAAGAAGTTTGAGTGCAGCAAGTTCAAACTTTCCTATTTTGTCTAATCTAACAAGATGTACAAGTTAGTGGATTCGCCTCATTTCTAAATTAGTTTCTTTAGAAAAGAAACATGTTCAGTACCGAACACTGTACTGTGTGAAATAAGTGAATTCGCTTCTAGAAATCAGTTTCCTTTCTACGAAGACGGTTGAGTTTAGCAGGTTCAAACTTTCCTTCTTAATGTAATCTAAAAAGATGTCCAAGTTAGTGATTTGCCTCATTGGTAAAGTAGTTTGTTGAGAAAACAAACATCTTCATTGCCGAACATTGTACTGTGTGAACAAAGCTAATTTAGTTCTAGAATTTAGTTGCTTTCCTACAAAGAAGGTTGAGTGCAGCCAGTTCAAACTTTCCTTGTTAATGTAACCTAAAAAGATGCACGACTTAGTAGATTGGCCTCATTTCTAAAGTAGTTTCTTTAGAAAAGAAACATCTTCAATACCGAACACTGTACTGTGTGAAATAAGTTAATTCGCTTCTGGGAATCAGTTTAATTTCTACGAAGAAGGTTGACTGCAGCAAGTTCAAACATTCCTTGTTAATGTAATCTAAAAAGATGGCCAAGCCTCATTTTATTGAGGAAACAAACATCTTCGCCTCATTTGTAAGGTAGTTTGTTGATGCAGCAAGTTCAAACTTTCCTTGTTAATGTAAAATTCACCTCATTTGTAAAAGTAGTTTCTTGTACAAACAAACACCTTCATTGCTGAACATTGTACTGTGTGAAATAAGCTCATTAGGTTCTAGGAATCAGTTGCTTTCCTACAAAGAAGGTAGAGTGCAGCAACTTCAAACTTTCCTTGTTAATGTAATCTGAAAAGATGCACAACTTAGTATATTGGCCTCACTTCTAAAATAGTTTGTTTAGAAAACAAACATCTTCATTACCGAACACTGTACTATGTGTAATGAGCTAGTTCGATTCTAGGAATCACTTGCTTTCCTACGAAGAAGGTTGTGTGCAGCAGGTTCAAACTTTCCTAGTTTGTGTAATCTAACAAGATGTACAAGTTAGTGGATTCGCCTCATTTCTAAAGTAGTTTCTTTGGAAAAGAAACATCTTCAGTACCGAACACTGTACTGTGTGAAATAAGTGAATTCGGTTCTAGGAATCAGTTGCTTTCCTACAAAGAAGGTTGAGTGCAGCAAGTTCAAACTTTCCTTGTTAATGTAATCTAAAAAGATGGCCAAGTTAGTAGATTCGCCTCATTTGTAAAGTAGTTTGTTGAGAAAATTAACATCTTTATTGCCGAACATTGTTCTGTGTGAAATAAGCTCATTCGGTTCTAGGAATCGCTTGCTTTCCTACAAAGAAGGTTGAGTGCAGCAAGTTCAAACCTTCCTAATTAATGTAATCTGAAAAGATGCACAACTTAGTAGATTGGCCTCATTTCTAAAGTAGTTTCTTTAGAAAAGAAACATCTTCAGAACCGAACACTGGACTGTGTGAAATGAGTCAATTCGCTTCTAGGAATCAGTTTAATTTCTACGAAGATGGTTGAGTGCAGCAAGTTCAAACTTTCCTAGTTTGTGTAATCTAACAAGATGTACAAGTTAGTGGATTCGCATCATTTCTAAATTAGTTTCTTTAGAAAACAAACATCTTCAGTACCGAACACTGTACTGTGTGAAATGTTAATTCGGTTCCAGGAATCAGTTTCCTTTCTACGAAGATGGTTGGGTTTAGCAAGTTCAAACTTTCCTTGTTAATGAAATCTAAACAGATGTCCAAGTTAGTAGAATAGCCTCATTTCTAAAGTAGTTTCTTTAGAAAACAAACCTAAGTTGCCAAACTTTGTACTGTGTGAAATGAGCTAATTCGGTTCTAGGAATCAGTTTACTTTCTAAGAAGATGGTTGAGTTTAGCAAGTTCAAACTTTCCTTGTTAATGAGGACTAAAAAGATGTCCATGTTAGTAGATTTGCCTCATTGGTAAAGTAGTTTGTTGAGAAAACAAACATCTTCATTGCTGAACATTGTACTGTGTGTAAAAAGCTAATTCGGTTCTGGAATTCAGTTGCTTTCCTACAAAGAAGGTTGAGTGCAGCAAGTTCAAACTTTCCTTTTTAATGTAATCTGAAAAGATGCACAACTTAGTAGATTGGCCTCATTTCTAAAATAGTTTGTTTAGAAAACAAACATCTTCATTACCGAACACTGTACTATGTGAAATGAGCTAGTTCGATTCTAGGAATCACTTGCTTTCCTATGAAGAACGTTGAGTGCAGCAAGTTCAATCTTTCCTAGTTTGTGTAATCTAACAAGATGCACAAGTTAGTCGATTCGCCTCATTTCTAAAGTAGTTTCTTTAGAAAAGAAACATCTTCATTGCCGAACTTTGTACTGCATGAAATAAGCTAATTCGGTTCTAGGAATCATTTGCTTTCCTACAAAGAAGGTTGAGTGCAGCAAGTTCAAACTCTCCTAGTTTGTGTAATCCAACAAGATGTACAAGTTAATAGATTCACCTCATTTGTAAAGTAGTTTGTTGAGAAAACAAACATCTTCATTGCCGAACATTGTACTGTGTGAAATAAGTTAATTCGGTTCTAGGAATCAGTTGCTTTTCTACAAAGAAGGTTGAGTGCAGCAAGTTCAAACTTTCCTTGTTAATGTAATCTAAAAAGATGCATCTTAGTAGATTGGCCTCATTTCTAAAGTAGTTTCTTTAGAAAACAAACATCTTCATTACCGAACTTTGTACTGTGTGAAATAAGCTAATTCGGTTCTAGGAATCAGTTTAATTTCTACAAAGATGGTTGAGTGCAGCAAGTTCAAACTTTCCTTGTTAATGTAATCTAAAAAGATGCAAAACTTAGTAGATTGGCCTCATTTCTAAAGTAGTTTGTTTAGAAAACAAACATCTTCATTACGAACACTGTACTGTGTGAAATGAGCTAATTCGGTTCTAGGAAATCACTTGCTTTCCTACAAAGAAGGTTGAGTGCAGCAAGTTCAAACTTTTCTAGTTTGTGTAATCTAACAAGATGTACAAGTTAGTAGATTCGCCTCATTTCTAAAGTAGTTTCTTTAGAAAACAAACATCTTCATTACTGAACACTGTACTGTGTGAAATAAGTTAATTCGGTTCTAGGAATCAGTTTCCTTTCTACGAAGATGGTTGAGTTGCAGCAAGTTCAAACTTTCCTTGTTAATGTAATCTAAAAAGATGTCCAAGTTAGTAGATTTGCCTCATTTGGTAAAAGTAGTTTGTTGAGAAAACAAACATCTTCAACGAACATTGTACTGTGTGAAATAAGCTCATTCGGTTCTAGGAATCAGTTGCTTTCCTACAAAGAAGGTTGAGTGCAGCCAGTTCAAACTTTCCTTTTAATGTAATCTAAAAAGATGTACAACTTAGTAGATTGGCCTCATTTTTAAAATAGTTTGTTTAGAAAACAAACATCTTCATTACAGAACACTGTACTATGTGAAATAAGCTAATTCGGTTCTAGGAATCACTTGCTTTCCTACAAAGAAGGTTGAGTGCAGCAAGTTCAAACTTTCCTGTTTGTGTAATCTAACAAGATGTACAAGTTAGTAGATTCGCCTCATTTTCTAAAAGTAGTTTCTTTAGAAAACAAACATCTTCATTGGCCGAACACTGTACTGTGTGAAATAAGCTAATTCGGTTCTAGGAATCAGTTTAATTTCTACAAAGATGGTTGAGTGCAGCAAGTTCAAACTTTCCTTGTTAATGTAATCTAAAAAAGATGGCCAAGTTAGTAGATTTGCCTCATTTGTAAAGTATTTTGTTGAGAAAACAAACATCTTCATTGCCAAACATTGTACTGTGTGAAATAAGCTCATTTGGTTCTAGGAATCATTTGCTTTCCTACAAAGAAGGTTGAGTGCAGCAAGTTCAAACTTTCCTTGTTAATGTAATCTGAAAAGATGCACAACTTAGTAGATTGGCCTCATTTCTAATGTAGTTTGTTTACAAAACAAACATCTTCATTACAGAACACTGTACTATGTGAAATGAGCTAGTTCAATTCTAGGAATCACTTGCTTTCCTAAGAAGAAGGTTGAGTGCAGCAAGTTCAAACTTCCTAGTTTGTTTAATCTATCAAGATGTACAAGTTAGTGGATTCGCATCATTTCTAAAGTACTTTCTTTAGAAAAGAAACGTCTTCAGTACCGAACACTGTACTGTGTGAAATAAGTTAATTCGCTTCTAGGAATCAGTTTAATTTCTATGAAGATGGTTGAGTGCAGCAAATTCAAACTTTCCTTGTTAATGTAATGTAAAAAGATGGCCAAGTTAGTAGATTCGCCTCATTTGTAAAGGATTTTATTGAGAAAACAAACATCTTCATTGCCTAACATTGTACTGGGTGAAATAAGCTCATTCGGTTCTAGGAATCATTTGCTTTCCTACAAAGAAGGTTGAGTGCATCAAGTTCAAACTCTCCTTGTTAATGTAATCTGAAAAGTTGCACAACTTAGTAGATTGGCCTCATTTCTAAAGTAGCTTGTTTACAAAACAAACATCTTCATTACCGAACCCTATACTATGTGAAATGAGGTAGTTCGGTTCTAGGAATCACTTGCTTTCCTACGAAGAAGGTTGAGTTCAGCAAGTTCAAACTTTCCTCGTTTGTGTAATCTAACAAGATTTAAAAGTTAGTGGATTCACGTCGTTTCTAAAGTGGTTTCCTTATAAAACAAACATCTTCAGTAGTGAACACTGTACTGTGTGAAATAAGTACATTCGGTTCTAGGAATCACTTTCCTTTCTACGAAGATGGTTGAGTGCAGCAAGTTCAAACATTCCTTGTTAATGTAATCTAAAAAGGTGGCCAAGTTAGCATAGTCACCTCATTTGTAAAGTAGTTTGTTGAGAAAATAAACATCTTTATAGTGGAACATTGTACTCTGTGAAATAAGCTCATTCGGTTCTAGGAATCACTTGGTTTCCTACAAAGAAGGTTGAGTGCAGCAAGTTCAAACTTTCCTTGTTAATGTAATCTTAAAAGATGCACAAGTTAGTAGATTGGCCTCATTTCTAAAGCAGTTTGTTTACAAAACAAACATCTTCATTACCGAACACTATACTATGTGAAATGAGGTAGTTCGGTTCTAGGAATCACTTGCTTTCCTACGAAGAAGGTTGAGTGCAGCAAGTTCAACCTTTCCTTGTTAATGTAATCTGAAAAGTTGCACAACATAGTAGATTGGCCTCATTTCTAAAGTAGTTTGTTTACAAAACAAACATCTTCATTACCGAGCAGTATACTATGTGAAATGAGGTAGTTCGGTTCTAGGAATCACTTGCTTTCCTATGAAGAAGGTTGAGTGCAGGAAGTTCAAACTTTCCTCGTTTGTGTAATCTAACAAGATTTACAAGTTAGTGGATTCGCGTCGTTTCTAAAGTGGTTTCCTTATAAAACAAACATCTGATTTGTAAAGTACTTTGTTGAGAAAACAAACATCTTCATTGCCGAACATTGTACTGTGTGAAATAAGCTCATTCGGTTCTAGGAATCAGTCGCTTTCCTACAAAGAACGTTGAGTGCAGCAAGTTCAAACTTTCCTTGTTAATGTATTCTAAAAAGATGCACAACTTAGTAGATTGCCCTCATTTATAAAGTAGTTTCTTTAGAAAAGAAACATCTTCAGTACCGAAAACTGTACTGTGTGAAATAAGTTAATTAGCTTCTAGGAATCAGTTTAATTTCTAGGAAGATGGTTGAGTGCAGCAAGTTCAAACTTTCCTTGTTAATGTAATCTAAAAAGATGGCCAAGTTAGAAAATTCTCCTCATTTCTAACGTACGTTGTTGAGAAAACAAACATCTTCATTGCCCAACATTGTACTGTGTGAAATAAGCTCATTCAGTTCTAGGAATCAGTTCCTTTCCTACAAAGAAGGTTGAGTGCAGCAAGTTCAAACTTTCCTTGTTAATGTAATATAAAAAGATACACAACTTAGTAGATTGGCCTCATTTCTAAAGTAGTTTGTTTAGAAAACAAACATCTTCATTAAGAACACTGTACTATGTAAAATAAGCTAGTTCCGTTCTAGGAATCACTTGCTTTCTTACGAAGAAGGTTGAGTGCAGCCAGTTCAAACTTTCCTAGTTTGTGTAATCTAACAAGATGTACAAGTTAGTGGATTCGCCTCATTTCTAAAGTAGTTTCTTTAGAAAAGAAACATCTTCAGTACCGAACACTGTACTGTGTGAAATAAGTGAATTCGCTTCTAGGAATCAGTTTAATTTCTACGAAGATGGTTGAGTGCAGCAAATTCAAACTTTCCTTGTTAATGTAATCTAAAGAGATGGCCAAGTTAGTAGATTCGCCTCAATTGTAAAGTATTTTGTTGAGAAAACAAACATCTTCATTGCCAAACATTGTACTGTGTGAAATAAGCTCATTATGTTCTAGGAATCACTTGGTTTCCTACAGAGAAGGTTGAGTGCAGCAAGTTCAAACTTTCCTTGTTAATGTAATCTTAAAAGATGCACAAGTTAGTAGATTGGCCTCATTTCTAAAGTAGTTTCTTTAGAAAAGAAACATCTTCAGTACCGTACACTGTACTGTGTGAAATAAGGTAGTTCGGTTCTAGGAATCAATTGCTTTCCTACGAAGAAGGTTGAGTGCAGCAAGTTCAAACTTTCCTTGTTAATGTTATCTAAAAAAGATGGCCAAGTTAGAAGACTCGCCACATTTGTAAAGTACTTTGTTGAGAAAACAAACATCTTCATTGCGAACATTGTACTGTGTGAAATAAGCTCATTCGGTGTAGGAATCAGTTGCTTTCCTACAAAGAAGGTTGAGTGCAGCAAGTTCAAACTTTCCTTTTGAATGTAATCTAAAAAGATGGCCAAGTTACTGGATTCGCCTCATTTGTAAAGTACTTTGTTGAGAAAACAAACATCTTCATTGCCGAACATTGTACTGTGTGAAATAAGCTCATTCGGTTCTAGGAATCACTTGCTTTCCTATGAAGAAGGTTGAGTGCAGCAAGTTCAAACTTTCCTTGTTAATGTAATCTAAAAAGATGCACAACTTAGTAGATTGGCCTCATTTCTAAAGTAGTTTCTTTAGAAAAGAAACATCTTCAATACCGAACACTGTACTATGTGAAATAAGCTAGTTCCGTTCTATGAATCACTTGCTTTCCTACGAAGAAGGTTGAGTGCAGCAAGTTCAAACTTTCCTAGTTTGTGTAATCTAACAAGATGTACAAGTTAGTGGATTCGCCTCATTTCTAAAGTAGTTTCTTTAGAAAAGAAACATCTTCAGTACCGAACACTGTACTGTGTGAAATAAGTTAATTCGGTTCTAGGAATCAGTCTCCTTTCTACGAAGATGGTTGAGTTTAGCAAGTTCAAACATTCCTAGTTTGTTTAATCTAACAAGATGTACAAGTTAGTGGATTCACCTCATTTCTGAAGTAGTATCTTTAGAAAAGAAACATCTTCAGTTCCAAACACTGTACTGTGTGAAATAAGTGAATTCGCTTCTAGGAATCAGTTTAATTTCTACAAAGTTGGTTGAGTGCAGCAAGTTCAAACTTTCCTTGTTAATGTAATCTAAAAAGATGGCCAAGTCAGTAGATTCGAATCATTTGTAAAGTCCTTTGTTGAGAAAACAAACATCTTCATTGCCAAACATTGTACTGTGTGAAATAAGCTCATTCGGTTCTAGGAATCAGTTGCTTTCCTATAATGAGGGTTGAGTGCAGCAAGTTCAAACTTTCCTAGTTTGTGTAATCTAACAAGATGTACAAGTTAGTGCATTCGCGTCGTTTCTAAGTGGTTTCTTTAGAAAGCAAACATCTTCAGTACTGAACACTGTACTGTGTGAAATAAGTTAATTCGGTTCTAGGAATCAGTTTCCTTTCTACGAAGATGGTTGAGTGCAGCAAGGTCAAACTTTCCTTGTTAATGTAATCTAAAATGATGGCCAAGTTAGCAGAGTCACCTCATTTGTAAAATAGTTTGTTGAGAAAATTAACATCTTTATAGCCGAACATTGTACAGTGTGAAATAAGCTCATTCGGTTCTAGGAATCACTTGCTTTCCTACAAAGAAGGTTGAGTGCAGCAAGTTCAAACTTACCTTGTTAATGTAATCTAAAAAGATGCACAACTTAGTAGATTTGCCTCATTTCTAAAGTAGTTTCTTTAGAAAAGAAACATCTTCAGTACGAAACAATGTACTGTGTGAAATAAGTTAATTCGCTTCTAGGAATCAGTTTAATTTCTACGAAGAAGGTTGAGTGCAGCAAGTTCAAACTTTCCTTGTTAATGTAATCTAAAGAGATGGCCATGTTAGAAGATTCGCCTCATTTGTAAAGTGTCACAACCGCCTCGACCAGCAAGGAAGACACAACGCTCGGACTCTTCTTTCAGCAGTTTATTCAGGAACCCTGAACAATCTTCTGACAACAATCTTCTGACTGACTGACTGACTGACTGACTGACTTCTGACTCCCTCACTGACTCACTCACTGACTCACTGACTCACTGACTCACTCTCACTCACTCACTCACCACCACCACTGACCCACAGACTCACTGCCTGACTCACTCACTCACCACAGACTGACTGTGCGACTCACTCCCTCACTCACTCACTCACTGACTCACTCACTGACTCACTCACTCACTCACTCACTCACTCACTCACTCACTGCCTCCGGGACAAACCCGCCCAAAGCTTAAGAAGCCTTTGAACAGCCACCCCTGATAAGGCACGTGGTGATTGCAGATAGGTCCACATATGCGGAAGCAAGCCTAGATCACGGGCCAAGCCAAATAAGTACTTGTTTATCCAGGAGAGCACTCGCCATGAGGAAGGCGGAAGGCGGAAGCCAGCGCCATCTTTAAGGCACTGCACCTCGCAGCTCTCTACAGTAAAGTACTTTGTTGAGGAAACAAATATCTTCATTGCCGAACATTGTACTGTGTGAAATAAGCTCATTCGGTTCTAGGAATCAGTTGCTTTCCTACAGAGAAGGTTGAATGCAGCAAGTTCAAACTTTCCTTGTAAATGTAATCTAAAAAGATGGCCAAGTTAGAAATTCACCTCATTTGTAAAGTACTTTGTTGAGAAAACAAACATCTTCATTGCCGAACATTGTACGGTGTGAAATAAGCTCATTCGGTTCTACGAATCAGTTGCTTTCCTGCAAAGAAGGTTGAGTGCAGCAAGTTCAAACTTTCCTTGTTAATGTAATCTGAGAAGATGCACAACTTAGTAGATTGGCATCATTTATAAAGTAGTTTGTTTACAAAACAAACATCTTCATTACCGAACACTGTACTATGTGAAATGAGCTAGTTCGATTCTTGGATTCACTTGCTTTCCTACAAAGAAGGTTGAGTGCAGCAAGTTCAAACTTTCCTAGTTTCTGTAATCTAACAAGATGTACAAGTTAGTGGATTCGCCTCATTTCTAAAGTAGTTTCTTTGGAAAAGAAACATCTTCAGTACCGAACACTGTACTGTGTGAAATAAGTGAATTCGCTTCTAGGAATCAGGTTAATTTCTACAAAGATGGTTGAGTGCAGCAAGTTCAAACTTTCCGTGTTAATGTAATCTAAAAAGATGGCCAAGTTAGAAGATTCGCCTCATTTGTAAAGTACGTTATTGAGAAAATTAACATCTTTATTGCCGAACATTGTACTGTGTGAAATAAGCTCATTGGGTTCTAGGAATCACTTGCTTTCCTACAAAGAAGGTTGAGTGCAGCAAGTTCAAACTTTCCTTGTTAATGTAATCTGAAAAGTTGCACAACTTAGTAGATTGGCCTCATTTCTAAAGTAGTTTCTTTAGAAAAGAAACATCTTCAGTACCGAACACTGAAGTGTGTGAAATGAGTTAATTCGCTTCAAGGAATCAGTTTAATTTCTACGAAGATGGTTGAGTGCAGCAAGTTCAAACTTTCCTAGTTTGTGTAATCTAACAAGATGTACAAGTTAGTGGATTCGCGTCATTTCTAAATCAGTTTCTTTAGAAAACAAGCATCTTCAGTACCGAACACTGTACTGTGTGAAATAAGTTAATTCGGTTTTAGGAATCAGTTTCCTTTCTACGAAGATGGTTGAGTTTAGCAAGTTCAAACATTCCTTGTTAATGTGCTCTAAAAAGATGTCCAAGTTAGTCGATTCTCCTCATTTCTAAAGTAGTTTCTTTAGAAAACAAACCTAAATTGCCAAACTTTGTACTGTGTGAAATGAGCTAATTCGGTTCTAGGTATCAGTTTACTTTCTACGAAGATGGTTGAGTTTAGCACGTTCAAACTTTCCTTGTTAATGTAATCTAAAAAGATGGCCAAGTTAGTAGATTTGCCTCATTTCTAAACTAGTTTCTTTAGAAAACAAACCTAAAATGAAAAACTTTGTACTGTGTGAAATGAGCTAATTCGGTTCTAGGAATCTGTTTACTTTCTATGAAGATGGTTGAGTTTAGCAAGTTCAAACTTTCCTTGTTAATGTGCTCTAAAAAGATGTCCAAGTTAGTAGATTTGCCTCATTGGTAAAGTAGTTTGTTGAGAAAACAAACATCTTCATTTCCAAACATTGTACTGTGTGAAGAAAGCTAATTTAGTTCTAGAATTCAGTTGCTTTCCTACAAAGAAGGTTGAGTGCAGCCAGTTCAAACTTTCCTTGTTAATGTAATCTAAAAAGATGCACAACGTAGAAGATTGGCCTCATTTCTAAAGTAGTTACTTTAGAAAAGAAAAATCTTGAGTACCTAACACTGTACTGTGTGAAATAAGTTAATTCACTTCTAGGAATCAGTTTAATTTCTACGAAGAAGGTTGAGTGCAGCAAGTTGAAACTTTCCTTGTTAATGTAATCTAAAGAGATGGCCATGTTAGAAGATTCGCCTCATTTGTAAATTACTTTGTTGTGGAAACAAACATCTTCATTGCCGAACATTGTACTGTGTGAAATAAGCTCATTCGGTTTAGGAATCAGTTGCTTTCCTACAAAGAAGGTTGAGTGCAGCAAGCTCAAACTTTCCTTGTTAATGTAATCTAAAAAGATGCACAACTTAGTAGATTGGCCTCATTTATAAAGTAGTTTGTTGAGAAAACAAACATCTTCATTACCGAACACTGTACTATGTGAAATAAGCTAGTTCTGTTCTAGGAATCACTTGCTTTCCTATGAAGCAGGTTGAGTGCAGCAAGTTCAAACGTTCCTAGTTAGTGTAATCTAACAAGATGTAGAAGTTAGTGGATTCACCTCATTTCTAAAGTAGTTTCTTTAGAAAAGAAACATCTTCAGTATGGAATACTGTACTGTGTGAAATAAGTGAATTCGCTTCTAGGAATCAGTTTAATTTCTACGAAGATGGTTGAGTGCAGCAAGTTCAAACTTTCCTTGTTATTGTAACCTAAAAAGATGGTGAACTTAGTAGATTCGCCTCATTTGTAAAGTAGTTTGGTGAGAAAACAAACGTCTTCATTGCCAAACATTGTACTGTGTGAAATAAGCTCATTCAGTATTAGGAATCAGTTGCTTTCCTATAAAGAAGGTTGAGTGCAGCAAGTTCAAACTTTCCTTGTTAATGTAATCTGAAAAGATGCACAACTTAGTAGATTGGCCTCATTTCTAACGTAGTTTGTTTACAAAACAAACATCTTCATTACCAAACACTCTACTATGTGAAATGAGCTAGTTCCGTTCTAGGAATCACCTGCTTTCCTACGAAGAAGGTTTAGTGCTTCAAGTTCAAACTTTCCTTGTTTGTGTAATCTAACAAGATGTACAATTTAGTGTATTTGCGTCATTTCTAAAATGGTTTCTTTAGAAAACAAACATCTTCAGTACTGAGCACTGTACTGTGTGAAATAAGTTAATTCGGTTCTAGGAATCAGTTTAATTTCTACGAAGATGGTTGAGTTTAGCAAGTTCAAACTTTCCTTGTTAATGTAATCAGAAAAGATGGCCAAGTTAGTAGATTCGCCTCATTTCTAAACTAGTTTCTTTAGAAAACAAACCTAAATTGAAAAACTTTGTACTGTGTGAAATGAGCTAATTCGGTTCTAGGAATCAGTTTACTTTCTCCAAAGATGGCTGAGTTTAGCAAGTTCAAACTTTCCTTGTTAATGTGCTCTAAAAAGATGTCCAAGTTAGTAGATTTGCCTCATTGGTCAAGTAGTTTGTTGAGAAAACAAACATCTTCATTGCCAAAAATTGTACTGTGTGAAAAAAGCTAATTTAGTTCTAGAATTCAGTTGCTTTCCTACAAAGAAGGTTGCGTGCAGACAGTTCAAACTTTCCTTGCTAATGTAATCTAAAAAGATGCACAACGTAGTAGATTGGCCTCATTTCTAAAGTAGTTTCTTTAGAAAAGAAACATCTCCACTACCGAAACCTGTACTGTGTGAAATAAGTTAATTCGCTTCTCGGAATCAGTTTAATTTCTACGAAGAAGGTTGAGTGCAGCAAGTTCAAACTTTCCTAGTTTGTGTAATCTAACAAGATTTACAAGTTAGTGGATTCACGTCTTTTCTAAAGTGGTGTCTTTAGAAAACAAACATCTTCAGTACTGAACACTGTACTGTGTGAAATAAGTTAATTGGGTTCTAGGAATGAGTTTCCTTTCTACGAAGATGGTTGAGTGCAGCAAGTTCAATCTTTCCTGGTTAATTTAATCTAAAAAGATGTCCAAGTTAGCAGAGTCAACTAATTTGTAAAATACTTTGTTGAGAAAAGTAACATCTTTATTGCCGAATATTGTACTGTGTGAAATAAGCTCATTCGGTTCTAGGAATCACTTGCTTTCCTACAAAGAAGGTTGAGTGCAGCAAGTTCAAACTTTCCTTGTTTATGTAATCTAAAAAGATGCACAACTTAGTAGATTGGCGTCATTTCTAAAGTAGTTTGTTTACAAAACAAACATCTTCATTACCGAACACTATACTATGTGAAATGAGCTATTTCGGTTCTAGGAATCACTTGCTTTCCTACGAAGAAGGTTGAGTGCAGCAAGTTCAAACTTTCCTCGTTTGTGTAATCTAGCAAGATGTACAAGTTAGTGGTTTCGAGTCGTTTCTAAAGTGGTTTCTTTAGAAAACAAACATCTTCAGTACTGAGCACTGTACAGTGTGAAATAAGTTAATTCGCTTCAAGGAATCAGTTTAATTTCTACGAAGAAGGTTGAGGGCAGGAAGTTCAAACTTTCCTTGTTAATGTAATCTAAAAAGATGGCCAAGTTAGAAGATTAGCCTCATTTGTAAAGTACTTTGTTGAGAAAACAAACATCTTCATTGCCGAACATTGTACTGTGTGAAATAAGCTCATTCAGTTCTAGGAATCAGTTCCTTTCCTACAAAGAAGGTTGAGTGCAGCAAGTTCAAACTTTCCTTGTTAATGTAATATAAAAAGATACACAACTTAGTAGATTGGCCTGATTTCTAAAGTAGTTTGTTTAGAAAACAAACATCTTCATTAAGAACACTGTACTATGTGAAATGAGCTAGTTCCGTTCTAGGAATCACTTGCTTTCTTACGAAGAAGGTTGAGTGCAGCCAGTTCAAAGTTTCCTAGTTTGTGTAATCTAACAAGATGTACAAGTTAGTGGATTCGCCTCATTTCTAAAGTAGTTTCTTTAGAAAAGAAACATCTTCAGTACCGAACACTGTACTGTGTGAAATAAGTGAATTCGCTTCTAGGAATCAGTTTAATTTCTACGAAGATGGCTGAGTGCAGCAAATTCAAACTTTCCTTGTTAATGTAATCTAAAGAGATGGCCAAGTTAGTAGATTCGCCTCAATTGTAAAGTATTTTGTTGAGAAAACAAACATCTTCATTGCCAAACATTGTACTGTGTGAAATAAGTTCATTATGTTCTAGGAATCACTTGGTTTCCTACAGAGAAGGTTGAGTGCAGCAAGTTCAAACTTTCCTTGTTAATGTAATCTTAAAAGATGCACAAGTTAGTAGATTGGCCTCATTTCTAAAGTAGTTTCTTTAGAAAAGAAACATCTTCAGTACCGTACACTGTACTGTGTGAAATAAGGTAGTTCGGTTCTAGGAATCAATTGCTTTCCTACGAAGAAGGTTGAGTGCAGCAAGTTCAAACTTTCCTTGTTAATGTTATCTAAAAAGATGGCCAAGTTAGAAGACTCGCCACATTTGTAAAGTACTTTGTTGAGAAAACAAACATCTTCATTGCCGAACATTGTACTGTGTGAAATAAGCTCATTCGGGTGTAGGAATCAGTTGCTTTCCTACAAAGAAGGTTGAGTGCAGCAAGTTCAAACTTTCCTTTTGAATGTAATCTAAAAAGATGGCCAAGTTACTGGATTCGCCTCATTTGTAAAGTACTTTGTTGAGAAAACAAACATCTTCATTGCCGAACATTGTACTGTGTGAAATAAGCTCATTCGGTTCTAGGAATCACTTGCTTTCCTATGAAGAAGGTTGAGTGCAGCAAGTTCAAACTTTCCTTGTTAATGTAATCTAAAAAGATGCACAACTTAGTAGATTGGCCTCATTTCTAAAGTAGTTTCTTTAGAAAAGAAACATCTTCAATACCGAACACTGTACTATGTGAAATAAGCTAGTTCCGTTCTATGAATCACTTGCTTTCCTACGAAGAAGGTTGAGTGCAGCAAGTTCAAACTTTCCTAGTTTGTGTAATCTAACAAGATGTACAAGTTAGTGGATTCGCCTCATTTCTAAAGTAGTTTCTTTAGAAAAGAAACATCTTCAGTACCGAACACTGTACTGTGTGAAATAAGTTAATTCGGTTCTAGGAATCAGTTTCCTTTCTACGAAGATGGTTGAGTTTAGCAAGTTCAAACATTCCTAGTTTGTTTAATCTAACAAGATGTACAAGTTAGTGGATTCACCTCATTTCTGAAGTAGTATCTTTAGAAAAGAAACATCTTCAGTTCCAAACACTGTACTGTGTGAAATAAGTGAATTCGCTTCTAGGAATCAGTTTAATTTCTACGAAGTTGGTTGAGTGCAGCAAGTTCAAACTTTCCTTGTTAATGTAATCTAAAAAGATGGCCAAGTCAGTAGATTCGAATCATTTGTAAAGTCCTTTGTTGAGAAAACAAACATCTTCATTGCCAAACATTGTACTGTGTGAAATAAGCTCATTCGGTTCTAGGAATCAGTTGCTTTCCTATAATGAGGGTTGAGTGCAGCAAGTTCAAACTTTCCTAGTTTGTGTAATCTAACAAGATGTACAAGTTAGTGCATTCGCGTCGTTTCTAAAGTGGTTTCTTTAGAAAGCAAACATCTTCAGTACTGAACACTGTACTGTGTGAAATAAGTTAATTCGGTTCTAGGAATCAGTTTCCTTTCTACGAAGATGGTTGAGTGCAGCAAGGTCAAACTTTCCTTGTTAATGTAATCTAAAATGATGGCCAAGTTAGCAGAGTCACCTCATTTGTAAAATAGTTTGTTGAGAAAATTAACATCTTTATAGCCGAACATTGTACAGTGTGAAATAAGCTCATTCGGTTCTAGGAATCACTTGCTTTCCTACAAAGAAGGTTGAGTGCAGCAAGTTCAAACTTACCTTGTTAATGTAATCTAAAAAGATGCACAACTTAGTAGATTTGCCTCATTTCTAAAGTAGTTTCTTTAGAAAAGAAACATCTTCAGTACGAAACAATGTACTGTGTGAAATAAGTTAATTCGCTTCTAGGAATCAGTTTAATTTCTACGAAGAAGGTTGAGTGCAGCAAGTTCAAACTTTCCTTGTTAATGTAATCTAAAGAGATGGCCATGTTAGAAGATTCGCCTCATTTGTAAAGTGTCACAACCGCCTCGACCAGCAAGGAAGACACAACGCTCGGACTCTTCTTTCAGCAGTTTATTCAGGAACCCTGAACAATCTTCTGACAACAATCTTCTGACTGACTGACTGACTGACTGACTGACTTCTGACTCCCTCACTGACTCACTCACTGACTCACTGACTCACTGACTCACTCACTCACTCACTCACTCACTCACTGACCCACAGACTCACTGCCTGACTCACTCACTCACTCACAGACTGACTGTGCGACTCACTCCCTCACTCACTCACTCACTGACTCACTCACTGACTCACTCACTCACTCACTCACTCACTCACTCACTCACTGCCTCCGGGACAAACCCGCCCAAAGTTTAAGAAGCCTTTGAACAGCCACCCCTGATAAGGCACGTGGTGATTGCAGATAGGTCCACATATGCGGAAGCAAGCCTAGATCACGGGCCAAGCCAAATAAGTACTTGTTTATCCAGGAGAGCACTCGCCATGAGGAAGGCGGAAGGCGGAAGCCAGCGCCATCTTTAAGGCACTGCACCTCGCAGCTCTCTACAGTAAAGTACTTTGTTGAGGAAACAAATATCTTCATTGCCGAACATTGTACTGTGTGAAATAAGCTCATTCGGTTCTAGGAATCAGTTGCTTTCCTACAGAGAAGGTTGAATGCAGCAAGTTCAAACTTTTCTTGTAAATGTAATCTAAAAAGATGGCCAAGTTAGAAATTCACCTCATTTGTAAAGTACTTTGTTGAGAAAACAAACATCTTCATTGCGAACATTGTGCGATGTGTGAAATAAGCTCATTCGGTTCTAGGAATCAGTTGCTTTCCTGCAAAGAAGGTTGAGTGCAGCAAGTTCAAACTTTCCTTGTTAATGTAATCTGAGAAGATGCACAACTTAGTAGATTGGCATCATTTATAAAGTAGTTTGTTTACAAAACAAACATCTTCATTACCGAACACTGTACTATGTGAAATGAGCTAGTTCGATTCTCGGATTCACTTGCTTTCCTACAAAGAAGGTTGAGTGCAGCAAGTTCAAACTTTCCTAGTTTCTGTAATCTAACAAGATGTACAAGTTAGTGGATTCGCCTCATTTCTAAAGTAGTTTCTTTGGAAAAGAAACATCTTCAGTACCGAACACTGTACTGTGTGAAATAAGTGAATTCGCTTCTAGGAATCAGGTTAATTTCTACAAAGATGGTTGAGTGCAGCAAGTTCAAACTTTCCATGTTAATGTAATCTAAAAAGATGGCCAAGTTAGAAGATTCGCCTCATTTGTAAAGTACGTTATTGAGAAAATTAACATCTTTATTGCCGAACATTGTACTGTGTGAAATAAGCTCATTGGGTTCTAGGAATCACTTGCTTTCCTACAAAGAAGGTTGAGTGCAGCAAGTTCAAACTTTCCTTGTTAATGTAATCTGAAAAGTTGCACAACTTAGTAGATTGGCCTCATTTCTAAAGTAGTTTCTTTAGAAAAGAAACATCTTCAGTACCGAACACTGAAGTGTGTGAAATGAGTTAATTCGCTTCAAGGAATCAGTTTAATTTCTACGAAGATGGTTGAGTGCAGCAAGTTCAAACTTTCCTAGTTTGTGTAATCTAACAAGATGTACAAGTTAGTGGATTCGCGTCATTTCTAAATCAGTTTCTTTAGAAAACAAGCATCTTCAGTACCGAACACTGTACTGTGTGAAATAAGTTAATTCGGTTTTAGGAATCAGTTTCCTTTCTACGAAGATGGTTGAGTTTAGCAAGTTCAAACATTCCTTGTTAATGTGCTCTAAAAGATGTCCAAGTTAGTCGATTCTCCTCATTTCTAAAGTAGTTTCTTTAGAAAACAAACCTAAATTGCCAAACTTTGTACTGTGTGAAATGAGCTAATTCGGTTCTAGGTATCAGTTTACTTTCTACGAAGATGGTTGAGTTTAGCACGTTCAAACTTTCCTTGTTAATGTAATCTAAAAAGATGGCCAAGTTAGTAGATTTGCCTCATTTCTAAACTAGTTTCTTTAGAAAACAAACCTAAAATGAAAAACTTTGTACTGTGTGAAATGAGCTAATTCGGTTCTAGGAATCTGTTTACTTTCTATGAAGATGGTTGAGTTTAGCAAGTTCAAACTTTCCTTGTTAATGTGCTCTAAAAAGATGTCCAAGTTAGTAGATTTGCCTCATTGGTAAAGTAGTTTGTTGAGAAAACAAACATCTTCATTTCCAAACATTGTACTGTGTGAAGAAAGCTAATTTAGTTCTAGAATTCAGTTGCTTTCCTACAAAGAAGGTTGAGTGCAGCCAGTTCAAACTTTCCTTGTTAATGTAATCTAAAAAGATGCACAACGTAGAAGATTGGCCTCATTTCTAAAGTAGTTACTTTAGAAAAGAAAAATCTTGAGTACCGAACACTGTACTGTGTGAAATAAGTTAATTCACTTCTAGGAATCAGTTTAATTTCTACGAAGAAGGTTGAGTGCAGCAAGTTGAAACTTTCCTTGTTAATGTAATCTAAAGAGATGGCCATGTTAGAAGATTCGCCTCATTTGTAAATTACTTTGTTGTGGAAACAAACATCTTCATTGCCGAACATTGTACTGTGTGAAATAAGCTCATTCGGTTTAGGAATCAGTTGCTTTCCTACAAAGAAGGTTGAGTGCAGCAAGCTCAAACTTTCCTTGTTAATGTAATCTAAAAAGATGCACAACTTAGTAGATTGGCCTCATTTATAAAGTAGTTTGTTGAGAAAACAAACATCTTCATTACCGAACACTGTACTATGTGAAATAAGCTAGTTCTGTTCTAGGAATCACTTGCTTTCCTATGAAGCAGGTTGAGTGCAGCAAGTTCAAACGTTCCTAGTTAGTGTAATCTAACAAGATGTAGAAGTTAGTGGATTCACCTCATTTCTAAAGTAGTTTCTTTAGAAAGAAACATCTTCAGTATGGAATACTGTACTGTGTGAAATAAGTGAATTCGCTTCTAGGAATCAGTTTAATTTCTACGAAGATGGTTGAGTGAAACTAGTTTCATTTTAGAAAACAAACCTAAAATGAAAAACTTTGTACTGTGTGAAATGAGCTAATTCGGTTCTAGGAATCTGTTTACTTTCTATGAAGATGGTTGAGTTTAGCAAGTTCAAACTTTCCTTGTTAATGTGCTCTAAAAAGATGTCCAAGTTAGTAGATTTGCCTCATTGGTAAAGTAGTTTGTTGAGAAAACAAACATCTTCATTTCCAAACATTGTACTGTGTGAAGAAAGCTAATTTAGTTCTAGAATTCAGTTGCTTTCCTACAAAGAAGGTTGAGTGCAGCCAGTTCAAACTTTCCTTGTTAATGTAATCTAAAAAGATGCACAACGTAGAAGATTGGCCTCATTTCTAAAGTAGTTACTTTAGAAAAGAAAAATCTTGAGTACCGAACACTGTACTGTGTGAAATAAGTTAATTCACTTCTAGGAATCAGTTTAATTTCTACGAAGAAGGTTGAGTGCAGCAAGTTGAAACTTTCCTTGTTAATGTAATCTAAAGAGATGGCCATGTTAGAAGATTCGCCTCATTTGTAAATTACTTTGTTGTGGAAACAAACATCTTCATTGCGAACATTGTACTGTGTGAAATAAGCTCATTCGGTTTAGGAATCAGTTGCTTTCCTACAAAGAAGGTTGAGTGCAGCAAGCTCAAACTTTCCTTGTTAATGTAATCTAAAAAGATGCACAACTTAGTAGATTGGCCTCATTTATAAAGTAGTTTGTTGAGAAAACAAACATCTTCATTACCGAACACTGTACTATGTGAAATAAGCTAGTTCTGTTCTAGGAATCACTTGCTTTCCTACGAAGCAGGTTGAGTGCAGCAAGTTCAAACGTTCCTAGTTAGTGTAATCTAACAAGATGTAGAAGTTAGTGGATTCACCTCATTTCTAAAGTAGTTTCTTTAGAAAAGAAACATCTTCAGTATGGAATACTGTACTGTGTGAAATAAGTGAATTCGCTTCTAGGAATCAGTTTAATTTTCTACGAAGATGGTTGAGTGCAGCAAGTTCAAACTTTCCTTGTTATTGTAACCTAAAAAGATGGTGAACTTAGTAGATTCGCCTCATTTGTAAAGTAGTTTGGTGAGAAAACAAACGTCTTCATTGCCAAACATTGTACTGTGTGAAATAAGCTCATTCAGTATTAGGAATCAGTTGCTTTCCTATAAAGAAGGTTGAGTGCAGCAAGTTCAAACTTTCCTTGTTAATGTAATCTGAAAAGATGCACAACTTAGTAGATTGGCCTCATTTCTAACGTAGTTTGTTTACAAAACAAACATCTTCATTACCAAACACTCTACTATGTGAAATGAGCTAGTTCCGTTCTAGGAATCACCTGCTTTCCTACGAAGAAGGTTTAGTGCTTCAAGTTCAAACTTTCCTTGTTTGTGTAATCTAACAAGATGTACAATTTAGTGTATTTGCGTCATTTCTAAAATGGTTTCTTTAGAAAACAAACATCTTCAGTACTGAGCACTGTACTGTGTGAAATAAGTTAATTCGGTTCTAGGAATCAGTTTAATTTCTACGAAGATGGTTGAGTTTAGCAAGTTCAAACTTTCCTTGTTAATATAATCAGAAAAGATGGCCAAGTTAGTAGATTCGCCTCATGTCTAAACTAGTTTCTTTAGAAAACAAACCTAAATTGAAAAACTTTGTACTGTGTGAAATGAGCTAATTCGGTTCTAGGAATCAGTTTACTTTCTCCAAAGATGGCTGAGTTTAGCAAGTTCAAACTTTCCTTGTTAATGTGCTCTAAAAAGATGTCCAAGTTAGTAGATTTGCCTCATTGGTAAAGTAGTTTGTTGAGAAAACAAACATCTTCATTGCCAAAAATTGTACTGTGTGAAAAAAGCTAATTTAGTTCTAGAATTCAGTTGCTTTCCTACAAAGAAGGTTGCGTGCAGACAGTTCAAACTTTCCTTGCTAATGTAATCTAAAAAGATGCACAACGTAGTAGATTGGCCTCATTTCTAAAGTAGTTTCTTTAGAAAAGAAACATCTCCACTACCAAAACCTGTACTGTGTGAAATAAGTTAATTCGCTTCTCGGAATCAGTTTAATTTCTACGAAGAAGGTTGAGTGCAGCAAGTTCAAACTTTCCTAGTTTGTGTAATCTAACAAGATTTACAAGTTAGTGGATTCACGTCTTTTCTAAAGTGGTGTCTTTAGAAAACAAACATCTTCAGTACTGAACACTGTACTGTGTGAAATAAGTTAATTGGGTTCTAGGAATGAGTTTCCTTTCTACGAAGATGGTTGAGTGCAGCAAGTTCAATCTTTCCTGGTTAATTTAATCTAAAAAGATGTCCAAGTTAGCAGAGTCACCTAATTTGTAAAATACTTTGTTGAGAAAAGTAACATCTTTATTGCCGAATATTGTACTGTGTGAAATAAGCTCATTCGGTTCTAGGAATCACTTGCTTTCCTACAAAGAAGGTTGAGTGCAGCAAGTTCAAACTTTCCTTGTTAATGTAATATAAAAAGATACACAACTTAGTAGATTGGCCTGATTTCTAAAGTAGTTTGTTTAGAAAACAAACATCTTCATTAAGAACACTGTACTATGTGAAATGAGCTAGTTCCGTTCTAGGAATCACTTGCTTTCTTACGAAGAAGGTTGAGTGCAGCCAGTTCAAAGTTTCCTAGTTTGTGTAATCTAACAAGATGTACAAGTTAGTGGATTCGCCTCATTTCTAAAGTAGTTTCTTTAGAAAAGAAACATCTTCAGTACCGAACACTGTACTGTGTGAAATAAGTGAATTCGCTTCTAGGAATCAGTTTAATTTCTACGAAGAGGGTTGAGTGCAGCAAATTCAAACTTTCCTTGTTAATGTAATCTAAAGAGATGGCCAAGTTAGTAGATTCGCCTCAATTGTAAAGCATTTTGTTGAGAAAACAAACATCTTCATTGCCAAACACTGTACTGTGTGAAATAAGCTCATTCGGAACTAGGAATCATTTCTTTTCCTACAAAGAAGGTTGAGTGCAGCAAGTTCAAACTTTCCTTGTTAATGTAATCAGAAAAGTTGCACAACTTAGTAGATTGGCCTCATTTCTAAAGTAGTTTGTTTACAAAACAAACATCTTCATTACCGAACACTATACTATGTGAAATGAGGTAGTTAGGTTCTAGGAATCAATTGCTTTCCTACGAAGAAGGCTGAGTGCAGCAAGTTCAAACTTCCTAGTTTGTGTAATCTATTAAGATGTACAAGTTAGTGGATTCACATCATTTCTAAAGTAGTTTCTTTAGAAAAGAAACGTCTTCAGTACCGAACACTGTACTGTGTGAAATAAGTTAATTCGCTTCTAGGAATCAGTTTAATTTCTACGAAGATGGTTGAGTGCAGCAAATTCAAACTTTCCTTGTTAATGTAATCTAAAAAGTTGGCCAAGATAGTAGATTCGCCTCATTTGTAAAGTATTTTGTTGAGAAAACAAACATCTTCATTGCCTAACATTGTACTGGGTGAAATAAGCTCATTCAGTTCTAGGAATCATTTGCTTTCCTACAGAGAAGGTTGAGTGCAGCAAGTTCAAACTTTCCTTGTTAATGTAATCTGAAAAGTTGCACAACGTAGTAGATTGGCCTCATTTCTAAAGTAGTTTGTTTACAAAACAAACATCTTCATTACCGAACACTATACTATGTGAAATGAGGTAGTTCGGTTCTAGGAATCACTTGCTTTCCTACGAAGAAGGTTGAGTGCAGCAAGTTCAAACTTTCCTCGTTTGTGTAGTCTAACAAGATTTACAAGTTAGTGGATTCGCGTCATTTCTAAAGTGGTTTCCTAATAAAAAAAACATCTTCAGTAGTGAACACTGTTCTGTGTGAAATAAGTTAATTCGGTTCTAGGAATCAGTTTCTTTTCTACGAAGATGTTTGAGTGCAGCAAGTTCAAACATTCCTTGTTAATGTAATTTAAAAGGTGGCCAGGTTAGCAGATTCACCTCATTTGTAAAGTAGTTTGTTGAGAAAATTAACATTTTTATAGCCGAACATTGTACTGTGTGAAATAAGCATATTATGTTCTAGGAATCACTTGGTTTCCTACAAAGAAGGTTGAGTGCAGGAAGTTCAAACTTTCCTTGTTAATATAATCTTAAAAGATGCACAAGTTAGTAGATTGGCCTCATTTCTAAAGTAGTTTCTTTAGAAAAGAAACATCTTCAGTACCGTACACTGTACTGTGTGAAATAAGTTAATTCGCTTCTAGGAATCAGTTTAATTTCTACGAAGAAGGTTGAGTGCACCAAGTTCAAACTTTCCTTGTTAATGTTATCTAAAAAGATGGCCAAGTTAGAAGACTCGCCACATTTGTAAAGTACTTTGTTGAGAAAACAAACATCTTCATTGCCGAACATTGTACTGTGTGAAATAAGCTCATTCGGTTCTAGGAATCAGTTGCTTTCCTACAAAGAAGGTTGAGTGCAGCAAGTTCAAACTTTCCTTGTTAATGTAATCTAAAAAGATGGCCAAGTTACTGGATTCGCCTCATTTGTAAAGTACTTTGTTGAGAAAACAAACATCTTCATTGCCGAACATTGTACTGTGTGAAATAAGCTCATTCGGTTCTAGGAATCACTTGCTTTCCTATGAAGAAGGTTGAGTGCAGCAAGTTCAAACTTTCCTTGTTAATGTAATCTAAAAAGATGCACAACTTAGTAGATTGGCCTCATTTCTAAAGTAGTTTCTTTAGAAAAGAAACATCTTCAATACCGAACACTGTACTATGTGAAATAAGCTAGTTCCGTTCTATGAATCACTTGCTTTCCTACGAAGAAGGTTGAGTGCAGCAAGTTCAAACTTTCCTAGTTTGTGTAATCTAACAAGATGTACAAGTTAGTGGATTCGCCTCATTTCTAAAGTAGTTTCTTTAGAAAAGAAACATCTTCAGTACAGAACACTGTACTGTGTGAAATAAGTTAATTCGGTTCTAGGAATCAGTTTCCTTTCTACGAAGATGGTTGAGTTTAGCAAGTTCAAACATTCCTAGTTTGTTTAATCTAACAAGATGTACAAGTTAGTGGATTCACCTCATTTCTGAAGTAGTATCTTTAGAAAAGAAACATCTTCAGTCCCAAACACTGTACTGTTTGAAATAAGTGAATTCGCTTCTAGGAATCAGTTTAATTTCTACGAAGTTGGTTGAGTACAGCAAGTTCAAACTTTCCTTGTTAATGTAATCTAAAAAGATGGCCAAGTCAGTAGATTCGAATCATTTGTAAAGTCCTTTGTTGAGAAAACAAACATCTTCATTGCCAAACATTGTACTGTGTGAAATAAGCTCATTCGGTTCTAGGAATCAGTTGCTTTCCTATAATGAAGGTTGAGTGCAGCAAGTTCAAACTTTCCTAGTTTGTGTAATCTAACAAGATGTACAAGTTAGTGCATTCGCGTTGTTTCTAAAGTGGTTTCTTTAGAAAGCAAACATCTTCAGTACTGAACACTGTACTGTGTGAAATAAGTTAATTCGGTTCTAGGAATCAGTTTCCTTTCTACGAAGATGGTTGAGTGCAGCAAGGTAAAACTTTCCTTGTTAATGTAATCTAAAAAGATGGCCAAGTTAGCAGAGTCACCTCATTTGTGAAATAGTTTGTTGAGAAAATTAACATCTTTATAGCCGAACATTGTACAGTGTGAAATAAGCTCATTCGGTTCTAGGAATCACTTGCTTTCCTACAAAGAAGGTTGAGTGCAGCAAGTTCAAACTTACCTTGTTAATGTAATCTAAAAAGATGCACAACTTAGTAGATTTGCCTCATTTCTAAAGTAGTTTCTTTAGAAAAGAAACATCTTCAGTACGAAACAATGTACTGTGTGAAATAAGTTAATTCGCTTCTAGGAATCAGTTTAATTTCTACGAAGAAGGTTGAGTGCAGCAAGTTCAAACTTTCCTTGTTAATGTAATCTAAAGAGATGGCCCAGTTAGAAGATTCGCCTCATTTGTAAAGTGTCGCAACCGCCTCGATCAGCAAGGAAGACGCAACGCTCGGACTCTTCTTTCAGCAGTTTATTCAGGAACCTTGAACAATCTTCTGACAACAATCTTCTGACTGACTGACTGACTGACTGACTGACTGACTGACTGACTTCTGACTCCCTCACTGACTCACTCACTGACTCACTGACTCACTCACTCACTCACTCACTCACTCACTCACTCACTCACTGACCCACAGACTCACTGCCCGACTCACTCACTCACTCACAGACTGACTGTGTGACTCACTCCCTCACTCACTCACTCACTGACTCACTCACTGACTCACTCACTCACTCACTCACTCACTCACTCACTGCCTCCGGGACAAACCCGCCCAAAGCTTAAGAAGCCTTTGAACAGCCAACCCTGATAAGGCACGTGGTGATTGCAGATAGGGCCACATATGCGGAAGCAAGCCTAGATCACGGGCCAAGCCAAATAAGGACTTGTTTATCCAGGAGAGCACTCGCCATCAGGAAGGCGGAAGGCGGAAGCCAGCGCCATCTTTAAGGCGTGGCACCTCGCAGCTCTCTACAGTAAAGTACTTTGTTGAGGAAACAAATATCTTCATTGCCGAACATTGTACTGTGTGAAATAAGCTCATTCGGTTCTAGGAATCAGTTGCTTTCCTACAGAGAAGGTTGAATGCAGCAAGTTCAAACTTTCCTTGTAAATGTAATCTAAAAAGATGGCCAAGTTAGAAATTCGCCTCATTTGTAAAGTACTTTGTTGAGAAAACAAACATCTTCATTGCCGAACATTGTACGGTGTGAAATAAGCTCATTCGGTTCTACGAATCAGTTGCTTTCCTACAAAGAAGGTTGAGTGCAGCAAGTTCAAACTTTCCTTGTTAATGTAATCTGAGAAGATGCACAACTTAGTAGATTGGCATCATTTATAAATGATGCCAATAAATTACAAAACAAACATCTTCATTACCGAACACTGTACTATGTGAAATGAGCTAGTTCGATTCTCGGATTCACTTGCTTTCCTACAAAGAAGGTTGAGTGCAGCAAGTTCAAACTTTCCTAGTTTCTGTAATCTAACAAGATGTACAAGTTAGTGGATTCGCCTCATTTCTAAAGTAGTTTCTTTGGAAAAGAAACATCTTCAGTACCGAACACTGTACTGTGTGAAATAAGTGAATTCGCTTCTAGGAATCAGTTTAATTTCTACAAAGATGGTTGAGTGCAGCAAGTTCAAACTTTCCTTGTTAATGTAATCTAAAAAGATGGCCAAGATAGAAGATTCGCCTCATTTGTAAAGTACGTTATTGAGAAAATTAACATCTTTATTGCCAAACATTGTACTGTGTGAAATAAGCTCATTGGGTTCTAGGAATCACTTGCTTTCCTACAAAGAAGGTTGAGTGCAGCAAGTTCAAACTTTCCTTGTTAATGTAATCTGAAAAGTTGCACAACATAGTATATTGGCCTCATTTCTAAAGTAGTTTCTTTAGAAAAGAAACATCTTCAGTACCGAACACTATAGTGTGTGAAATGAGTTAATTCGCTTCAAGGAATCAGTTTAATTTCTACGAAGATGGTTGAGTGCAGGAAGTTCAAACTTTCCTAGTTTGTGTAATCTAACAAGATGTACAAGTTAGTGGATTCGCGTCATTTCTAAATCAGTTTCTTTAGAAAACAAGCATCTTCAGTACCGAACACTGTACTGTGTGAAATAAGTTAATTCGGTTCTAGGAATCAGTTTCCTTTCTACGAAGATGGTTGAGTTTAGCAAGTTCAAACATTCCTTGTTAATGTGCTCTAAAAAGATGTCCAAGTTCGTCGATTCTCCTCATTTCTAAAGTAGTATCTTTAGAAAATAAACCTAAATTGCCAAACTTTGTACTGTGTGAAATGAGCTAATTCGGTTCTAGGTATCAGTTTACTTTCTACGAAGATGGTTGAGTTTAGCACGTTCAAACTTTCCTTGTTAATGTAATCTAAAAAGATGGCCAAGTTAGTAGATTCGCCTCATTTCTAAACTAGTTTCTTTAGAAAACAAACCTAAATTGAAAAACTTTGTACTGTGTGAAATGAGCTAATTCAGTTCTAGGAATCATTTTACTTTCTATGAAGATGGTTGAGTTTAGCAAGTTCATACTTTCCATGTTAATGTAATCTGAAAAGTTGCACAACTTAGTAGATTGGCCTCATTTCTAAAGTAGTTTCTTTAGAAAAGAAACATCTTCAGTACCGAACACTGTAGTGTGTGAAATGAGTTAATTCGCTTCAAGGAATCAGTTTAATTTCTACGAAGATGGTTGAGTGCAGCAAGTTCAAACTTTCCTAGTTTGTGTAATCTAACAAGATGTACAAGTTAGTGGATTCGCGTCATTTCTAAATAAGTTTCTTTAGAAAACAAGCATCTTCAGTACCGAACACTGTACTGTGTGAAATAAGTTAATTCGGTTCTAGGAATCAGTTTCCTTTCTACGAAGATGGTTGAGTTTAGCAAGTTCAAACATTCCTTGTTAATGTGCTCTAAAAAGATGTCCAAGTTAGTCGATTCTCCTCATTTCTAAAGTAGTTTCTTTAGAAAATAAACCTAAATTGCCAAACTTTGTACTGTGTGAAATGAGTTAATTCGGTTCTAGGTATCAGTTTACTTTCTACGAAGATGGTTGAGTTTAGCACGTTCAAACTTTCCTAGTTAATGTAATCAAAAAAGGTGGCCAAGTTAGTAGATTTGCCTCATTTCTAAACTAGTTTCTTTAGAAAACAAACCTAAATTGAAAAACTTTGTACTGTGTGAAATGAGCTAATTCGATTCTAGGAATCAGTTTACTTTCTATGAAGATGGTTGAGTTTAGCAAGTTCAAACTTTCCTTGTTAATGTGCTCTAAAAAGATGTCCAAGTTAGTAGATTTGCCTCATTGGTAAAGTAGTTTGTTGAGAAAACAAACATCTTCATTGCTGAACATTGCACTGTGTGAAAAAAGCTAATTTAGTTCTAGAATTCAGTTGCTTTCCTACAAAGAAGGTTGAGTGCAGCCAGTTCAAACTTTCCTTGTTAATGTAATCTAAAAAGATGCACAACGTAGTAGATTGGCCTCATTTCTAAAGTAGTTTCTTTAGAAAAGAAACATCTTCAGTACCAAACACTGTAATGTGTGAAATAAGTTAATTTGCTTCTAGGAATCAGTTTAATTTCTACGAAGAAGGTTGAGTGCAGCAAGTTCAAACTGTCCTAGTTTGTGTAATCTAACAAGGTGTACAAGTTAGTGCATTCGCCTCATTTCTAAAGTAGTTTCTTTAGAAAAGAAACATCGTCAGTACCGAACACTGTACTGTGTGAAATAAGTGAATTCGCTTCTAGGAATCAGTTTAATTTCTACGAAGATGGTTGAGTGCAGCAAGTTCAAACTTTCCTTGTTAATGTAATCTATAAAGATGGCCAAGTTAGTAGATTCGCCTCATTTGTAAAGTAGTTTGTTGAGAAAACAAACATCTTCATTGCCAAACATTGTACTGTGTGAAATAAGCTCATTCAGTTCTCGGAATCAGTTGCTTTCCTACAAAGAAGGTTGAGTGCAGCAAGTTCAATCTTTCCTTGTTAATGTAATCTGAAAAGTTGCACAACTTAGTAGATTGGCCTCATTTCTAAAGTAGTTTGTTTACAAAACAAACATCTTCATTACCGAACACTATACTATGTGAAATGAGCTAGTTCGGTTCTAGGAATCACTTGCTTTCTTACGAAGAAGGTTGAGTGCAGCAAGTTCAAACTTTCCTTTTTTTGTAATCTAACAAGATGTACCAGTTAGTGGATTCACGTAGTTTCTAAAGTGGTTGCTTTAGAAAACAAACATCTTCAGTACTGAACACTGTACTGTGTGAAATAAGTTAATTCTTTTCTAGGAATCAGTTTCCTTTCTACGAATACGGTTGAGTGCAGCAAGTTCAAACTTTCTTTGTTAATGTAATCTAAAAAGATTGCCACGTTAGCAGAGTCACCTCATTTGTAAAATAGTTTGTTGAGAAAATTAACATCTTTATTGCCGAACATTGTACTGTGTGAAATAAGCTCATTTGGTTCTAGGAATCAGTTGCTTTCCTACAAAGAAGGTTGAGTGCAGCAATTTCAGTCTTTCCTTGTTAATGTAATCTTAAAAGATGCACAACTTAGTAGATTGGCCTCATTTTAAAGTATTTTCTGTAGAAAAGAAACATCTTCAGTACCGAACACTGTACTGTGTGAAATAAGTTAATTCGCTTCTAGGAATCAGTTTAATTTCTACGAAGAAGGTTGAGTGCAGCAAGTTCAAACTTTCCTTGTTAATGTAATCTAAGACGATGGCCAAGTTAGAAGATTCGCCTCATTTGTAAAGTAGTTTGTTGAGAAAACAAACATCTTCATTGCCGAACATTGTACTGTGTGAAATAAGCTCATTCGGTTCTAGGAATCAGTTGCTTTCCTACAAAGACGGTTGAGTGCTGCAAGTTCAAACTTTCCTTGTTAATGTAATCGAAAAAGATGCACAACTTAGTCGATTGGCCTCATTTCTAGGGTAGTTTCTTTAGAAAAGAAACATCTTCAGTACCGAACACTGTACTGTGTGAAATAAGTAAATTCGCTTCTAGGAATCAGTTTAATTTCTACGAAGAAGGTTGAATGCAGCAAGTTCAAACTTTCCTTGTTAATGTAATCTAAAAATATGGCCACGTAAGAAGATTCGCCTCATTTGTAAAGTACTTTGTTGAGAAAACAAACATCTTCATTGCCGAACATTGTACTGTGTGAAATAAGCTCATTCGGTACTAGGAATCACTTGCTTTCCTACAAGGAAGGTTGACTGCAACAAGTTCAAACTTTCCTTGTTAATGTAATCTATAAAGATGCACAACTTAGTAGATTGGCCTCATTTCAAAATTAGTTTTTTTAGAAAACAAAAATCTTCAGTACCGAACACTGTACTGTGTGAAATAAGTGAATTCGCTTCTAGGAATCAGTTTAATTTCTACGAAGAAGGTTGAGTGCAGCAAGTTCAAACTTTCCTAGTTTGTGTAATCTAACAAGATCTACAAGTTAGTGGATTCGCGTCATTTCTAAATTAGTTTCTTTAGAAAAGAAACATCTTCAGTTCCGAACACTGTACTGTGAGAAATAAGTTAAGTGGGTTCTAGGAATCAGTTTAATTTCTACTAAAATCGTTGAGAGTAGCAAGTTCAAACTTTCCTTGTTAATGTAATCTAAAAAGATGTCCAAGTTAGTAGATTCACCTCATTTCTAAAGTAGTTTCTTTAGAATACAAACCTTCATTGCCAAACATTGTACTGTGTGAAATTAGCTAATTCGGTTCTAGGAATCAGTTTACTTTCTACGTAGATGGTTGAGTTTAGCAAGTTCAAACTTTCCTTGTTAATGTAATCTAAAAAGATGTCCAAGTTAGTAGATTCGCCTCATTTCTAAAGTAGTTTCTTTAGAAAACAAACTTCATTACCAAACATTGTACTGTGTGAAATCAGCTAATTCGGTTCTAGGAATCTGTTTACTTTCTACGAAGATGGTTGAGTTTAGCAAGTTCAAACGTTCCTTGTTAATGTATTCTAAAAAGTTGGCCAAGTTAGTAGATTCGCCTCATTTCTAAAGTAGTTGGTTGAGAAAACAAACATCTTCATTGCCAAACATTGTACTGTGTGAAATAAGCTCATTCGGTTCTAGGAATCAGTTGCTTTCCCACAAAGAAGGTTGAGTGCAGCAAGTTCAAACTTTCCTTGTTAATGTAATCTAAAAAGATATCCAAGTTAGTAGATTCGCCTCATTTCTAAAAAAGTTTCTTTAAAAAACAAACCTTCATTGCCAAACATTGTACTGTGTGAAATAATCTTATTTGGTTCTAGGAATCAGTTTACTTTCTATGCATATGGTTGAGTTTAGCAAGTTCAAACTTTCCTTGTAAATGTAATCTAAGAAGATGTCCAAGTTAATAGATTTGCCTCATTGGTAAAGTAGTTTGTTGAGACAACAAACATCTTCAATGCCAAACATTGTACTGTGTGTAAAAAGCTAATTCGGTTCTAGAATTCAGTTGCTTTCCTACAAAGACGGTTGAGTGCAGAAAGTTCAAACTTCCTTGTTAATGTAGTCTAAAAAGATGCACAACTTAGTAGATTGGCCTCATTTCTAAAGTAGTTTCTTTAGAAAAGAAACATCTTCAGTACCGAACACTGTACTGTGTGAAATAAGTTAATTCGCTTCTAGGAATCAGTTTAATTTCTATGAAGAAGGTTGAGTGCAGCAACTTCAAAGTTCTCTAGTTTGTGTAATCTAACAAGATATACAAGTTAGTGAATTCGCCTCATTTCTAAAGTAGTTTCTTTAGAAAAGAAACATCTTCAGTACCGAACACTGTACTGTATGATATAAGTTCAAGCTCATTCACTTCTAGAATTCAGGTGCTTTCCTAGAAAGACCGTTGAATGCAGCAAGTTTAAAGTTTCCTTGCTAATGTAATCTAAAAAGCTGTCCAAGTTAGTAGATTGCCTCATTTCTAAAGTAGTTTCTTTAGAAAACTAACATTAATTGCCAAACATTGTACTGTGTGAAATGAGCTACTTCTATTCTAGGAATCAGATTACTTTCTACGAAGATGGTTGAGTTTATCAAGTTCAAACTTTCCTTGTTAATGTAATCTTCAAAGATGGCCAAGTTAGTAGACTCACCTCATTTGTAAAGTAGTTTGTTGAGAAAACAAACATCTTCATTTCCGAACATTGTACTGTGTGAAAAAAGCTAACTCGGATCTAGAATTCAGTTGCTATCCTACAAAGACGGTTGAGTGCAGCAAGTTCAAACATTCCTTGTTAATGTATTCTAAAAAGATGCACAACTTAGTGGATTGGCCTCATTTCTAAAGTAATTTCTTTAGAAAAGAAACATCTTCAGTACGGAACACTGTACTGTGTGAAATGTTAATTCGCTTCTAGGAATCAGTTTAATTTCTACGAAGATGGTTGAGTCCAGCAAGTTCAAACTTTCCTTGTTAATGTAATCTATAAAGGTGGCCAAGTTAGAAGATGCACCTCATTTGTAAAGTACTTTGTTGAGAAAACAAACATCTTCATTGCCGCACATTGTACTGTGTGAAATAAGCTCATTCGGTTCTAGGAATCAGTTGCTTTCCTACAAAGAAGGTTGAGTGCAGCAAGTTAAAAATTTCCTTGTTAATGTAATCTGAAAGGATGCACAACTTAGTAGATTGGTCTCATTTCTAAAGTAGTTTGTTTAGAAAACAAAAATCTTCATTACCAGACACTATACTATGTGAAATAAGCTAGTTACGTTCTAGGGATCACTTGCTTTCCTAAGAAGAAGGTTGAGTGCAGCAAGTTCAAATTTTCCTAGTTTGTGTAATCTAACAAGATGTACAAGTTAGTTGATTTACCTCATTTCTAACGTATATCCTTTAGAAAAGAAACATCTTCAGTACCAAAGACTGTACTGTGTGAAATAAGTTAATTCGCTTCTAGCAATCAGTTTAATTTCTACGAAGATGGTTGAGTTTAGCAAGTTCAAACTTTCCTTGTTAAAGTAATCTAAAAAGATGTCCAAGTTTGTAGATTTGCCTCATTGTTAAAGTAGTTCGTTGAGAAAACAAACATCTTCATTGCCGAACATTGTACTGTGTGAAAAAATCTCATTCGGTTCTAGAATTTAGTTGCTTTCCTACAAAGACGGTTGAGTGCTGCAATTTCAAACTTTCCTTGTTAATGTAATCGAAAAAGATGCACAACTTTGTACATTGGCCTCATTTCTAAAAGTTTCTTTAGAAAAGAAACATCTTCTGTACCGAAAACTGTACTGTGTGAAATAAGTTAATTCGGTTCTAGGAATCAGTTTAATTTCTACGAAGACGGTTGATTGCAGCAAGTTCAAACTTTCCTTGTTAATGTAATCTAAAAAGAAGGCCAAGTTAGTAGATTCGCCTCATTTGTAAAGTACTTTGTTGAGAAAACAAACATCTTCATTTCCGAACATTGTACTGTGTGAAATAAGTTAATTCTGTTCTAGGAATCAGTTTCCTTTCTATGAAGATGGTTGAGTGCAGCAAGTTCAAACTTTCCTTGTTAATGTAATCTAAAAAGATGGCTAAGCTAAATGAGTCTCCTCATTTGTAAAGTAGATTTTTGAGAAAATTAACATCTTTACTGCCGAACATTGTACTGTGTGAAATAAGCGCATTCGGTTCTAGGAATCACTTGATTTCCTACAAAGAAGGTTGAGTGCAACAAGTTCAAACATTCCTTGTTAATGTAATCTGAAAATATGCACAACTTAGTAGATTGGCCTCATTTCTAAAGTAGGTTGTTTACAAAACAAACATCTTCATTACTGAACACTATACTATGTGAAATGAGCTAGTTCGGTTCTAGGAATCACTTGCTTTCCTATGAAGAAGGCTGAGTGCAGCATGTTCAAACTTTCCTAGTTTGTGTAATCTAACAAGATGTAAAAGTTAGTGCATTCGCCTCATTTCTAAAGTAGTTTCTTTAGAAAAGAAACATCTTCAGTACCGAACACTGTACTGTGTGAAATAAGGTAATTCGGTTCTAGGAATCAGTTTAATTTCTACGAAGATGGTTGAGTGCAGCAAGTTCAAACTTTCCTTGTTAATGTAATCTAAAAAGATGCACAACTTAGTAGATTGGCCTCATTTCTAAAGTATTTTTTTTACAAAACAAACATCTTCAGTACAGAACACTATACTATGTGAAATGAGCTGGTTCGGTTCTAGGAATCACTTGCTTTCCTACGAAGAAGGTTGAGTGCAGCAAGTTCAAACTTTCCTTGTTAATGTAATCTAAAAAGATGGCCAAGTTAGCGAGTAATCTCATTTGTAAAATAGCTTGTTGAGAAAATTAACATCTTTATTGCCGAACATTGTACTGTTTGAAATAAGCTCATTCGATTCTAGGAATCACTTGCTTTCCTACAAAGAAGGTTGAGTGCAGCAAGTTCAAACTTTCCTTGTGAATGTAATCTAAAAAGATGTACAACTTAGTAGATTGGCCTCATTTCTAAAGTAGTTTCTTTAGAAAAGAAACATCTTCAGTACCGAACACTGTACTGTGTGAAATAAGTTAATTCGCTTCTGGGAATCAGTTTAATTTTTACGAAGAAGGTTGAATGCAGCAAGTTCAAACTTTCCTTGTTAATGTAATCTAAAAAGATGGCCAAGTTAGAAGATTCACCTCATTTGTAAAGTACTTTGTTGAGAAAACAAACATCTTCATTGGCGAACATTGTACTGTGTGAAATAAGCTCATTCTATCCTAGGAATCAGTGGCTTTCCTACAAAGAAGGGTGAGTGCAGCAAGTTCAAACTTTCCTTGTTAATGTAATCTGAAAAGATGCACAACTTAGTAGATTGGCCTCATTTCTAAAGTAGTTTGTTTAGAAAACAAACATCTTCATTACCGAACACTGTTCTATGTGAAATAAGCTACTTCCATTCTAGGAAACACTTGCTATCCTACGAAGAAGGTTGAGTGCAGCAAGTTCAAACTTTCCTAGTTTGCGTAATCTAACAAGATGTACAAGTTAGTGGATTCGTCTCATTTCTAAAGTAGTTTCTTTAGAAAACAAACATCTTCAGTACTGAACACTGTACTGTGTGAAATAAGTTAATTCGGTTCTAGGAATCAGTTTCCTTTCTATGAAGATGGTTGAGTGCAGCAAGTTCAAACTTTCCTTGTTAATGTAATCTAAAAAGATGTACAACTAGGTAGATTGGCCTCATATCTAAAGTAGTTTGTTTAGAAAAGAAACATCTTCATTGTCGAACATTGTACTGTGTGAAATAAGCTCATTCGGTTCTAGGAATCACTTGCTTTCCTACAAAGAAGGTTGAGTGCAGCAAGGTCAAACTTTCCTTGTTAATGTAATCTAAAAAGATGGCCAAGTTAGTAGATTCGCCTCATTTGTTAAGTAGTTTGTTGAGAAAACAAACATCTTCATTGCCGAACATTGTACTGTGTGAAATAAGCTCATTCGGTTCTAGGAATCAGTTGCTTTCCTACAAAGAAGGTTGAGTGCAGCAAGTTCAAACGTTCCTTGTTAATGTAATCTGAAAAGATGTACAACTTAGTAGATTTGCCTAATTTCTAAAGTAGTTTGTTTACAAAACAAACATCTTCATTACCGAACACTGTACTATGTGAAATGAGCTAGTTCGGTTCCAGGAATCACTTCCTTTCCTACGAAGAAGGATGAGTGCAGCAAGTTCAAACTTTCCTCGTTTGTGTAATCTAACAAGATGTACAAGTTACTGGATTCGCCTCATTTCGAAAGCGGTTTCTTTAGAAAACAAACATCTTCAGTACTGAACACTGTACTTTGTGAAATAAGTTAATTCGGTTCTAGCAATCAGTTTCCTTTGTACGAAGAGGGTTGAGTGCAGCAAGTTCAAACTTTCCTTGTTAATGTAATCTAAAAAGATGGCCAAGTTAGCAGAGTCACCTCATTTGTAAAATAGTTTCTTGAGAAAATTAACATCTTTATAGCCCAACATTGTACTGTGTGAAATAAGCTCATTCGGTTCTAGGAATAACTTGCTTTCCTACATAGAAGGTTGTGTGCAGCAAGTTCAAACTTACCTTGTAAATATAATCTAAAAAGATGCACAACTTAGTAGATTGGCCTCATTTCTAAAGTAGTTTCTTTAGAAAAGAAACATCTTCACTACCGAACACTGTAGTATGTGAAATGAGCTAGTTCGATTCTAGGAATCACTTGCTTTCCTACGAAGAAGGTTGAGTGCAGCAAGTTCAAACTTTACTCGTTTGTGTAATCTAACAAGATGTACAAGTTAGTGGATTCGCCTCATTTCTAAAGTAGTTTCTTTAGAAAAGAAACATCTTCAGTACTGAACACTGTACTGTGTGAAATAAGTGAATTCGCTTCTAGGAATCACTTGCTTTGCTAGAAAGAAGGTTGAGTGCAGCAAGTGCAAACTTTCCTTGTTAATGTAATCTTAAAAGACGCACAACTTAGTACATTGGCCTCATTTCTAAAGTAGTTTCCTTAGAAAAGAAACATCTTCAGTACCGAACACTGTACTGTGTGAAATAAATTAATTCGCTTCTAGGAATCAGTTTAATTTCTACGAAGAAGGTTGAGTGCAGCAAGTTCAAACTTTCCTTGGTAGTGTAATCTAATAAGATGGCCAAGTTAGAAGACTGGCCTGATTTGTAAAGTACTTTGTTCAGAAAACAAACATCTTCATTGCCGAACATTTTACTGTGTGAAATAAGCTCATTCGGTTATAGGAACCAGTTGCTTTCCTGCAAAGAAGGTTGAGTGCAGCAAGTTCAAACTTTCCTTGTGAATGTAATCTAAAAAGATGCACAACTTAGTAGATTGGCCTCATTTCTAAAGTAGTTTCTTTAGAAAAGAAACATCTTCAGTACCGAACACTGTACTGTGTGAAATAAGTTAATTCACTTCTAGGATTCAGTTTAATTTCTACGAAGAAGGTTGTGTGCAGCAAGTTCAAACTTTCCTTGTCAATGTAATCTAAAAAGATGGCCAAGTTCAAAGATTCGCCTCATTTGTAAAGTACTTTGTTGAGAAAACAAACATCTTCATTGCCGAACATTGTACTGTGTGAAATAAGCTCATTCGGTTCTAGGAATCAGTTGCTTTACTACAAAGAAGGTTGAGTGCAGCAAGTTCAAATTTTCCTTGTTAATGTAATCTAAAAATGCACAACTTAGTAGAATGGCCCCATATCTAAAGTAGTTTGTTTAGAAAACAAACATCTTCATTACCGAACACTTTACTATGTGAAATAAGCTAGTTCCATTCTAGGAATCACTTGCTTTCCTACGAAGCAGCTTGAGTGCAGCAAGTTCAAACTTTCCTGGTTTGTGTAATCTAACAAGATGTACAAGTTAGTGGATTAGCGGCATTTCTAAAGTAGTTTCTTTAGAAAAGAAACATCTTCAGTACCGAAACACTGTACTGTGTGAAATAAGTAAATTCGCTTCTAGGAATCAGTTTAATTTCTAGGAAGATGGTTGAGTGCAGGAAGTTTAAACTTTCCTTGTTAATGTAATCTAAAAATATGGCCAACTTAGTAGATTCGCCTCATTTGTAAAGTAGTTTGTTGAGAAAATTAACATCTTTATTGCCGAACATTGTACTGTGTGAAATAAGCTCATTCGGTTCTAGGAATTACTTGCTTTCCTACAAAGAATGTAGAGTGCAGCAAGTTCAAACTTTCCTTGTAAATGTAATCTAAAAAGATGCACAACTTAGTAGATTGGCCTCATTTCTAAAGTAGTTTCTTTAGAAAAGAAACATCTTCAGTACCGAACACTGTACTGTATGAAATAAGTTAATTCGCTTCTCGGAATCAGTTTAATTTCTACGAAGAAGGTTGAGTGCAGGAAGTTCAAACTTTCCTTGTTAATGTAATCTAAAAAGATGGCCAAGTTAGAAGATTCGCCTCATTTGTAAAGTACTTTGTTGAGAAAATAAACATCTTCATTGCTGAACATTGTACGTTGTGAAATAAGCTCATTCGGTTCTAGGAATCAGTTGCTTTGCTACAAAGAAGGTTGAGTGCAGCAAGTTCAAACTTTCCTTGTTAATGTAATCTAAAAAGCTGCACAACTTAGTAGATTGGCCCCATTTCTAAAGTAGTTTGTTTACAAAACAAACATCTTCATTACCGAACACTATACTAGGTGAAATGAGCTAGTTCGGTTCTAGGAATCACTTGCTTTCCTACGAAGAAGGTTGAGTGCAGCAAGTTCAAACTTTCCTAGTTTGTGTAATCAAACAACATGTACAAGTTAGTGCATTCGCCTCATTTCTAAAGTAGTTTCTTTAGAAAAGAAACATCTTCAGTACTGAACACTTTACTGTGTGAAATAAGGTAAATCGGTTCTAGGAATCAGTTTAATTTCTACGAAGATGGTTGAGTGCAGCAAGTTCAAACTTTCCTTGTTAATGTAATCTAAAAAGATGCCCAACATAGTAGATTGGCCTCATTTCTAAAGTAGTTTGTTTACCAAACAAACATCTTCATTACTGAAGACTATACTATGTGAAATGAGCTAGTTCGGTTCTAGGAATCACTTGCTTTCCTATGAAGAAGGATGAGTGCAGCAAATACAAACTTTCCTCTTTTGTGTAATCTAACAAGATGTACAAGTTAGTGGATTAGCGTGGTTTCTGAAGTGGTTTCTTTAGAAAACAAAATCTTCAGTACTGAACACTGTACTGTGTGAAATAAGTTAATTCTGTTCTAGGAATCAGTTTCCTTTCTACGAAGATGGTTGAGTGCAGCAAGTTCAAACTTTCCTTGTTAATGTATTCTAAAAAGATGGCCAAGTCAGTCGATTTGCCTCATTTGTAAAGTAGTTTGTTGAGAAAACAAACATCTTCATTTCCGAATATTGTAGTGTGTGAAATAAGCTCACTCGGATCTAGGAATCAGTTGCTTTCCTACAAAGAAGGTAGAGTGCAGCAAGTTCACACTTTCCTTGTTAATGTAATCTGAAAAGATGGCCAAGTTAGTATTTGGCCTCATTTCTAAAGTATTTTGTTTAGAAAACAAACATCTTCATTGCCAAACATTGTACTATGTGAAATGAGCTAGTTCGATTCTAGGAATCATTTGCTTTCCTACAAAGAAAGATGAGTGCAGCAAGTTCAAACTTTCCTTGTTAATGTAATATAAAACGATGTACAAGTTAGTGGATTGGGCTCATTTCTAAAGTAGTTTCTTACAAAACAAACATCATCATTACTGAACACTGTACTATTTGAAATAAGTTAGTTCGGTTCTAGAAATCAGTTTCCTTTATACGAAGATGGTTGAGTGCAGCAAGTTCAAACTTTCCTTGTTAATGTGCTCTAAAAAGATGTCCAAGTTAGCAGAGTCAACTCATTTGTAAAATAGTTTGTTGAGAAAAATAACATCCTTACAGCCTAACATTGTACTGTGTGAAATAAGCTCATTCGGTTCTAGGAATCACTTGCTTTCCTACAAAGAAGGTTGAGTGCAGCAAGTTCAAACTTAACTTGTTAATGTAATCTAAAAAGATGCACAACTTAGTAGATTGTCCTCATTTCTAAAGTAGTTTCTTTAGAAAAGAAACATCTTCATTTCCGAACACTGTACTGTGTGAAATAAGCTGGTTCCATTCTAGGAATCACTTGCTTTCTTACGAAGAAGGTTGAGTGCAGCCAGTTCAAACTTTCCTAGTTTGTGTAATCTAACAAGATGTACAAGTTAGTGGATTCGCCTCATTTCTAAAGTAGTTTCTTTAGAAAAGAAACATCTTCAGTACCGAACACTGTACTGTGTGAAATAAGTGAATTCGCTTCTAGGAATCAGTTTAATTTCTAAGAAGATGGTTGAGTGCAGCAAGTTCAAACTTCCCTTGTTAATGTAATCTAAAAAGATGCACAATTTAGTAGATTGGCCTCATTTCTAAAGCAGCTTGTTTACAAAACAAACATCTTCATTAACGAACACTATACTATGTGAAATGAGGTAGTTCGGTTCTAGGAATCACTTGCTTTCCTACGAAGAAGGATAAGTGCAGCAAGTTCAAACTTTCCTCGTTTGTGTAATCTAACAAGATGTACAAGTTACTGGATTTGCGTCATTTCTAAATTAGTTTCTTTAGAAAACAAACGTCTTCAGTTCCGAATGTAGAGAGCTGCAAGGTGCCGCGCCTTAAAGATGGCGCTGGCTTCCGCCTTCCGTCTTCCCGATGGCGAGTGCTGTCCTGGATAAACAAGTCCTTATTTGGAGGGGGAATCCCGGGAAAAGAGCTGGGCATGGTGGCACATGCCTTTCATCCCAGCACATGGGAGGCAGAGCAAGACTGCCACAAGTTCAAAGCCAGCCTGGTCTACATAGTGAGTTCCAGGGCAGCCAGGACTACACAGTGAGAAGACCTTGGATTATGGGGACGTATGAACATCATTGTAATTGATAAAAACTATGGGGACCTTTAAATTTGCATGAATGCATTACATTTTACATCATATACGGTTATCAACGGGGCGAGGACAAAATGTGGTGGTTTGATTCAGGTGTCCCCATAAACTTCAAGTGTTCTAAATGCTAGGTTCCCAGCTGATGGCAATTTGGGAATTAACACCTCCTGGAGGCAGAGTATGTTCCCAGCTGATGGCAATTTGGGAATTCACACCTCCTGGAGGCAGTATGTTAGCTTGGGGGAATTCACACCTCCTAGGGGTATTATAACCATGGGTATTATAACCCCTTGCCAGTGTTTTGAGCAATGCTAGCCTCACAGCCACCGTGGCTCAGTTAACTCAAAATATATAAATTATACTAGGGCTGCAAATTTATCCAGATTTTTGTCTAGTTTTCTATTACAGAATTGGTCGCTTGAATTTGAAGATACCTTAAAAAGAACTGAGACTGGCAGTAGTTAATGTGAATTCTGCCTGCATGGACCTCTCCTTTGCCTCTGGATTGTCATCTTGGCTGATCTCCGCTATGAATCATCTGAAGGAATGGGCGGGTTTGGGTGCTCTTTAGCAGGCCTTCTGTTACTGGTCTCTCTGGTTTGCTTGTGATGTCTGTGTAAAATCAGGGTCACGCAATGACGGGATGCAGCTATGATCATTCAAGCCTTTACTGCCATAGAGGCTGCACAGTCCCCCTAAGTCTGGCTGGCTACAACTAAAAGTTAATCTTCTTTCTGCTCAGGTTGCGAGGCTAAGCACTGCACTCTGGGTTAGCCCTAAAACTCCAGAGAAGAGCATGTTTGATTGCATGCAGGTTGATGCCCCAGATCCCGCCTCTGAGAAAAAGGCATCAGGGTTGCAAAAATACGCATCATCAGAGATCAGACCTCTACTCTTACCTGTGGCTTGTTATAAAACATAAAAGGGGGAACTGTAGAGAGCTGCGAGGTGCTGCGCCTTAAAGATGGCACTGGCTTCCGCCTTCCGCCTTCCCGATGGCGAGTGCTCTCCTGGATAAACAAGTCGTTATTTTGCTTGGGCCATGATCTAGGCTTGCTTCTGCATATGTGGATGTATCTGCATTCACCACGTGACTTACCAGGGTTGGCTGTTCAAAGGTTTCTTAAGCTTTGGGCGGGCTTGTCCCGGGGTCAGTCAGTCAGTGAGTGAGTGAGTGAGTGAGTGAGTGAGTGAGTGAGTGAGTGAGTCAGTGAGTGAGTGAGTGAGTGAGTCAGTGAGTGAGTCAGTGAGTGAGTCAGTGAGTCAGTCAGTGAGTGAGTGAGTCAGTCAGTCAGTGAGTCAGTGAGTCAGTGAGTGAGTGAGTGAGTGAGTGAGTGAGTGAGTCAGTGAGTCAGTCAGTCAGTCAGTCAGTCAGTCAGAAGATTGTTCAAGGTTCCTGAATAAACTGCTTCAAGAAGACTCTGAGCGTTGCGTCTTCCTTGCTGGTCGAAACATCTTCGACAAACCGAACACTGTAATGTGTGAAATAAGTTAATTGGGTTCTAGGAATCAGTTTCCTTTCTACGAAGATGGTTGAGTGCAGCAAGTTCAAACTTTCCTTGTTAATGTAATCTAAAAAGATGGCCAAGTTAGCAGAGTCACCTCATTTGTAAAATAGTTTGTTGAGAAAATTAACATCTTTATTGCCAAACATTGTACTAGTGAAATAAGCTCATTCGGTTCTAGGAATCACTTGCTTTCCTACAAAGAAGGTTGAGTGCAGCAAGTTGAAACTTTCCTTGTTAATGTAATCTAAAAAGATGCACAACTTAGTAGATTGGCCTCATTTCTAAAGTAGTTTCTTTAGAAAAGAAACATCTTCAGTACCGAACACTGTAGTGTGTGAAATGAGTTAATTCGCTTCTAGGAATCAGTTTAATTTCTAAGAAGATGGTTGAGTGCAGCAAGTTCAAACTTTCCTAGTTTGTGTAATCTAACAAGGTGTACAAGTTAGTGGATTCGCATCATTTCTAAATTAGTTTCTTTAGAAAACAAGCATCTTCAGTACCGAACACTGTACTGTGTGAAATGTTAATTCGGTTCTAGGAAACAGTTTCCTTTCTACGAAGATGGTTTAGTTCAGCAAGTTCAAACTTTCCTTCTTAATGTAATCTAAAAAGATGTCCAAGTTAGTAGATTCGCCTCATTTCTAAAGTAGTTTCTTGAGAAAATAAACCTAAATTGCCAAACTTTTTACTGTGTGAAATGAGCTAATTCGGTTATAGGAATCAGTTTACTTTCTACGAAGATGGTTGAGTTTAGCACATTCAACCTTTGCTTGTTAATGTGCTCTAAAAAGATGTCCAAGATAGTAGATTTGCCTCATTGGTAAAGTAGTTTGTTGAGAAAACAAACATCTTCATTGCCAAACATTGTACTGTGTGAAAAAAGCTAATTTAGTTCTAGAATTCATTTGCTTTCCTACAAGGAATGTTGAGTGCAGCCAGTTCAAACTTTCCTTGTTAATGTAATCTAAAAAGATGCACAAATTAGTAGATTGGCCTCATTTCTAAAGTAGTTTGTTTACAAAACAAACATCTTCATTACCGAACACTATACCATGTGAAATGAGCTAGTTAGGTTCTAGGAATCACTTACTTTCCTAGGAAGAAGGTTGAGTGCAGCAAGTTCAAACTTTCCTCGTTTGTGTAATCTAACAAGCTGTACAAGTTAGTGGATTCGTGTCATTTCTAAAGTGGTTTTTTAGAAAACAAACATCTTCAGTACTGAGCACTGTACTGTGTGAAATAAGTTAATTCGGTTCTAGGAATCAGTTTCCTTTCTAGGAAGATGGTTGAGTGCAGCAAGTTCAAACTTTCCTTATTAATGTAATCTAAAAAGATGTCCAAGTTAGTAGATTTGCCTCATTGGTAAAGTAGTTTGTTGAGAAAACAAACATCTTCATTGCCAAACATTGTACTTTGTGAAATAAGCTAATTTAGTTCTAGGAATCAGTTGCTTTCCTACAAAGAAGGTTGAGTGCAGCAAGTTCAAACTTTCCTTGTTAATGTAATCTAAAAAGATGCACAACTTAGTAGATTGGCCTCATTTCTAATGTAGTTTGTTTAGAAAACAAACATCTTCATTACCGAACACTGTACTATGTGAAATAAGTTAGTTCCGTTCTAGGAATCAGTTCCTTTTCTATGAAGAAGGTTGAGTGCAGCAAGTTCAAACTTTCCTAGTTTGTGTAATCTAACAAGATGTACAAGTTAGTGGATTCGCCTCATTTCTAAAGTAGTTTCTTTAGAAAAGAAACATCTTCATTACCGAACACTGTACTGTGTGAAATAAGTGAATTCGGTTCAAGGAATCAGTTTAATTTCTACGAAGATGGTTGAGTGCAGCAAGTTCAAACTTTCCTTGTTAATGTAATCTAAAAAGATTCACAACTTAGTAGATTGGCCTCATTTCTAAAGTAGTTTGTTTAGAAAACAAACATCTTCATTGCCGAACACTGTACTATGTGAAATAAGCTAGTTCGGTTCTAGGAATCACTTGCTTTCCTACAAAGAAGGTTGAGTGCAGCAAGTTCAAACTTTCCTTGTTTGTGTAATCTAACAAGATGTACAAGTTAGTGGATTAGCCTCATTTCTAAAGTAGTTTCTTTAGAAAAAAAACATCTTCAGTACCAAACACTGTACTTTGTGAAATAAGTTTATTCTGTTCTAGGAATCAGTTTCCTTTCTACGAAGATGGTTGAGTGCAGCAAGTTCAAACTTTCCTTGTTAATGTAATCTAAAAAGATGGCCAAGTTAGTAGATTTTCTCATTTCTAAATTAGTTTCTTTTGAAAACAAACATCTAAATTGCCAAACTTTGTACTGTGTGAAATGAGCTAATTCGGTTCTAGGAATCAGTTGCTTTTCTACAAAGATGGTTGAGTTTAGCAAGTTCAAACTTTCCTTCTTAATGTAATCTAAATAGATGTCCAAGTTAGTAGATTTGCCTCATTTCTAAAGTAGTTTGTTGAGAAAACAAACATCTTCATTGCCGAACATTGTACTGTGTGAAGAAAGCTAATTTAGTTCTAGGAATCAGTTGCTTTCCTACAAAGAAGGTTGAGTGCAGCAAGTTCAAACTTTCCTTGTTAATGTAATCTAAAAAGATGCACAAGTTAGTAGATTGGCCTCATTTCTAAAGTAGTTTCTTTAGAAAAGAAACATCTTCATTACCGAACACTGTACTGTGTGAAATGAGCTAGTTCGGTTCTAGGAATCAGTTTGCTTTCCTACGAAGAAGGTTGAGTGCAGCAAGTTCAAACTTTCCTTGTTAATGTAATCTAACAAGATGTACAAGTTAGTGGATTCGCCTCATTTCTAAAGTAGTTTCTTTGAAAACAAACATCTTCATTACTGAACATTGTACTGTGTGAAATAAGTTAATTCGGTTCTAGGAATCAGTTGCTTTTCTACAAAGATGGTTGAGTGCAGCAAGTTCAAACTTTCCTTGTTAATGTAATCTAAAAAGATGGCCAACTTAGTAGATTCACCTCATTTCTAAAGTAGTTTGTTTAGAAAACAAACATCTTCATTGCCGAACACTGTACTGTGTGAAATAAGCTCATTCGGTTCTAGGAATCAGTTGCTTTCCTACAAAGAAGGTTGAGTGCAGCAAGTTCAAACTTTCCTTGTTAATGTAATCTAAAAGATGCACAAATTAGTAGATTGGCCTCATTTCTAAAGTAGTTTGTTTAGAAAAGAAACATCTTCAGTACCGAACACTGTACTGTGTGAAATGAGTTAATTCGCTTCTAGGAATCAGTTTAATTTCTATGAAGATGGTTGAGTGCAGCAAGTTCAAACTTTCCTAGTTTGTGTAATCTAACAAGATGTACAAGTTAGTGGATTCGCGTCATTTCTAAATTAGTTTCTTTAGAAAACAAACATGTTCAGTACCGAACACTGTACTGTGTGAAATAAGTTAATTCGGTGCTAGGAATCAGTTTCCTTTCCACGAAGATGGTAGAATTTAGCAAGTTCAAACTTTCCTTATTAATGTAATCTAAAAAGATGTCCAAGTTTGTAGATTCGCCTCATTTCTAAAGTAGTTTCTTTAGAAAACAAACCTAAATTGCCAAACCTTGTACTGTGTGAAATGAACTAATTCGGTTCTAGGAATCAGTTTACTTTCTACGAAGATGGTTGAGTTTAGCAAGTTCAAACTTTCCTTGTTAATGTGCTCTAAAAAGATATCCAAGTTAGTAGATTTGCCTCATTGGTAAAGTAGTTTGTTGAGATAACAAACATCTTCATTGCCAAACATTGTACTGTGTGAAAAAAGCTAATTTAGTTCTAGAATTCAGTTGCTTTCCTACAAAGAAGGTTGAGTGCAGCCAGTTCAAACTTTCCTTGTTAATGTAATCTAAAAAGATGCACAACGTAGTAGATTGGCCTCATTTCTAAAGTAGTTTCTTTAGAAAAGAAACATCTTCAGTACCGAACACTGTACTGTGTGAAATAAGTTAATTCACTTCTAGCAATCAGTTTAATTTCTACGAAGAAGGTTGAGTGCAGCAAGTTCAAATGTTCCTAATTTGTGTAATATAACAAGATGTACAAGTTAGTGGATTCGCCTCATTTCTAAAGTAGTTTCTTTAGAAAAGAAACATCTTCAGTACCAAACACTGTACTGTGTGAAATAAGCTCATTCGGTTCTAGGAATCACTTGCTTTCCTACAAAGAAGGTTGAGTGCAGCAAGTTAAAACTTTCCTTCTTAATGTAATCTAAAAAGATGCACAACTTGGTAGATTGGCCTCACTTCTAAAGTAGTTTCTTTAGAAAAGAAACATCTTCAGTACCGTACACTGTACTGTGTGAAATAAGTGAATTCGCTTCTAGCAATCAGTTTAATTTCTACGAAGATGGTTGAGTGCAGCAAGTTCAAACTTTCCTTGTTAATGTAATCTAAAAAGATGGCCAAGTTAGCAGAGTCACCTTATTTGTAAAATAGTTTGTTGAGAAAATTAATATCTTTATTGCGAACATTGTACTGTGTGAAATAAGCTCATTTGGTTCTAGGAATCAGTTGCTTTCCTATAAAGAAGGTTGAGTGCAGCACGTTCAAACTTTCCTTGTTACTGTAATCTGAAAAGATGCACAACTTAGTAGATTGGCCTCATTTCTAAAGTAGTTTGTTTAGAAAACAAACATCTTCATGACCGAACACTGTACTATGTGAAATGAGCTAGTTCGGTTCTAGGAATACTTGCTTTCCTACGAAGAAGTTTGAGTGCACCAAGTTCAAACTTTCCTAGTTTGTGTAATCTAACAAGATGTATAAGTTACTGGATTTGCGTTATTTCTAAATTAGTTTCTTTAGAAAACAAACAGCTTCAGTAGCGAACACTGTACTGTGTGAAATAAGATTATTCGGTTCTAGGAATCAGTTTCCTTTCTACGAAGATGGTTGAGTTTAGCAAGTTCAAACTTTCCTTGCTAATGTAATCTAAAAAGATGTCCAAGTTAGTAGATTTGTCTCATTTCTAAAGTAGTTTCTTTTGAAAACAAACCTAAATTGCCAAACTTTGTACTGTGTGAAATGAGCTAATTCGGTTCTAGGAATCAGTTTACTTTCTACGTAGATGGTTGAGTTTAGCAAGTTCAAAATTTCCTTGTTAATGTGCTCTAAATAGATGTCCAAGTTAGTAGATTTGCCTCATTGGTAAAGTAGTTTGTTGAGAAAACAAACATCTTCATTGCCGAACATTGTACTGTGTGAAGAAAGCTAATTTAGTTCTAGAATTCAGTTGCTTTCCTACAAAGAAGGTTGAGTGCAGCCTGTTCAAACTTTCCTTGTTAATGTAATCTAAAAAGATGCACAATGTAGTAGATTGGCCTCATTTCCAAAGTAGTTTCTTTAGAAAAGAAACATCTTCAGTACCGAACACTGTACTGTGTGAAATGAGCTAGTTAAGTTCTAGGAATCACTTGCTTTCCTCGAAGAAAGAAGGTTGAGTGCAACAAGTTCAAACTTTCCTATTTGTGTAATCTAACAAGATGTACAAGTTAGTGGTTTCGCGTCGTTTCTAAAGTGGCTTCTTTAGAAAACAAACATCTTCAGTACTGAACACTGTACTGTGTGAAATAAGTTAATTCGGTTCTAGGAATGAGTTACCTTTCTACGAAGATGCTTGCGTGCAGCAAGTCCAAACTTTCCTTGTTAATGTAATCTAAAAAGATGGGCAAATTAGCAGATTCACCTCATTTGTAAGGTACTTTGTTGAGAAAACAAACATCTCCATTGCCGAACATTGTACTGTGTGAAATAAGCTCATTCGGTTCTATTAATCAGTTGCTTTCCTACAAAGAAGGTTGAGTGCAGCAAGTTCAAACTTTGCTTGTTAATGTAATCTAAAAAGATGCACAACTTAGTAGATTGGCCTCATTTCTAAAGTAGTTTGTTTAGAAAACAAATATCTTAATTACCAAACACTGTACTATGTGAAATAAGCTAGTTCCGTTCTAGGAATCACTTGCTTTCCTACGAAGAAGGTTGATTGCAGCAAGTTCAAACTTTCCGAGTTTGTGTAAGCCAACAAGATGTACAAGTTAGTGGATTCGCCTCATTTCTAAAGTAGATTCTTTAGAAAAGAAACATCTTCAGTACCGAACACTGTACTCTGTGAAATAAGTGAATTCGCTCCTAGGAAACCGTTTAATTTCTACGAAGATGGTTGAGTGCAGCAAGTTCAAACTTTCCTTGTTAATGTAATCTAAAAAGATGGCCAAGTTAGCAGAGTCACCTCATTTGTAAAATAGTTTGTTGAGAAAATTAATATCTTTATAGCCGAACATTGTACTGTGTGAAATAAGCTCATTCGGTTCTAGGAATCAGTTGCTTTCCTATAAAGAAGGTTGAGTGCAGCATGTTCAAACTTTCCTTGTTATTGTAATCTGAAAAGATGCACAACTTAGTAGATTGGCCTCATTTCTAAAGTAGTTTGTTTAGAAAAAAAAAACATCTTTATTACCGAACACTGTACTATGTGAAATGAGCTAGTTCGGTTCTAGGAATACTTGCTTTCCTACGAAGAAGGTTGAGTGCACCAAGTTCAAACTTTCCTAGTTTGTGTAATCTAACAAGATGTACAAGTTAGTGGATTTGCATCATTTCTAAATTAGTTTATTTAGAAAAAAAAAATCTTCAGTACCGAACACTGTACTGTGTGAAATAATTTAATTCGGTTCTAGGAATCAGTTTCCTTTCTACGAAGATGGTTGAGTTTAGCAAGTTCAAACTTTCCTTGTTAATGTAATCTAAAAAGATGTCCAAGTTAGTAGATTCGCCTCATTGCTAAAGTAGTTTCTTTTGAAAACAAACCTAAATTGCCAAACTTTGTACTGTGTGAAATGAGCTAATTCGGTTCTAGGAATCAGTTTACTTTCTACGTAGATGGTTGAGTTTAGCAAGTTCAAACTTTCCTTCTTAATGTGCTCTAAATAGATGTCCAAGTTAGTAGATTTGCCTCATTGGTAAAGTAGTTTGTTGAGAAAACAAACATCTTCATTGCCGAACATTGTACTGTGTGAAGAAAGCTAATTTAGTTCTAGAATTCAGTTGCTTTCCTACAAAGAAGGTTGAGTGCAGCCAGTTCAAACTTTCCTTGTTAATGTAATCTGAAAAGTTGCACAATTTAGTAGATTGGCCTCATTTCTAAAGTAGTTTCTTTAGAAAAGAAACATCTTAAGTACCTAACACTGTACTGTGTGAAATAAGTTAATTCGGTTCTAGGAATCAGTTTAATTTCTAAGAAGATGGTTGAGTGCAGCAAGTTCAAACTTTCCTAGTTTGTGTAATCTAACAAGATGTACAAGTTAGTGGATTGGCCTCATTTCTAAATTAGTTTCTTTAGAAAACAAACATCTTCAGTACTGAACACTGTACTGTGTGAAATAAGTTAATTCGGTTCTAGGAATCAGTTTCCTTTCTACAAAGATGGTTTAGTGCAGCAAGTTCAAACTTTCCTTGTTAATGTAATCTAAAAAGATGTCCAAGTTAGTAGATTTGCCTCATTTCTAAAGTAGTTTCTTGAGAAAACAAACCTAAATTGCCAAACATTTTACTGTGTGAAATAAGCTAATTCAGGTTCTAGGAATCAATTTACTTTTCTACAAAGATGGTTGAGTGCAGCAAGTTCAAACTTTGCTTGTTAATGTAATCTAAAAAGATGTCCAAGTTAGTAGATTTGCCTCATTGGTAAAGTAGTTTGTTGAGAAAACAAACATCTTCATTGCCAAACATTGTACTGTGTGAAAAAAGCTAATTTAGTTCTAGAATTCATTTGCTTTCCTACAAGGAAGGTTGAGTGCAGCCAGTTCAAATTTTCCTTGTTAATGTAATCTAAAAAGATGCACAAATTAGTAGATTGGCCTCATTTCTAAAGTAGTTTGTTTACAAAACAAACATCTTCATTACCGAACACTGTACCATGTGAAATAAGCTAATTCGGTTCTAGGAATCAGTTTAATTTCCTAGGAAGAAGGTTGAGTGCAGCAAGTTCAAACTTTCCTTGTTAATGTAATCTAACAAGATGGCCAAGTTAGTAGATTCGTCTCATTTCTAAAGTGGTTTTTTAGAAAACAAACATCTTCAGTACAAACACTGTACTGTGTGAAATAAGTTAATTCGGTTCTAGGAATCAGTTTCCTTTCTACAAAAAGATGGTTGAGTTTAGCAAGTTCAAACTTTCCTTGTTAATGTAATCTAAAAAAGATGTCCAAGTTAGTAGATTTGCCTCATTTGTAAAGTAGTTTGTTGAGAAAACAAACATCTTCATTGCCAAACATTTGTACTTTGTGAAAAAGCTAATTTAGTTCTAGAAATCAGTTGCTTTCCTACAAAGAAGGTTGAGTGCAGCCAGTTCAAACTTTCCTTGTTAATGTAATCTAAAAAGATGCACAACTTAGTAGATTGGCCTCATTTCTAATGTAGTTTCTTTAGAAAATAAACATCTTCAGTACTGAACACTGTACTGTGTGAAATAAGTTAATTCGGTTCTAGGAATCAGTTTAATTTCTACACAAAGAAGTTTGAGTGCAGCAAGTTCAAACTTTCCTAGTTAATGTAATCTAACAAGATGTACAAGTTAGTAGATTCGCCTCATTTGTAAAGTAGTTCTTTAGTAAACAAACATCTTCATTACCGAACACTGTACTGTGTGAAATAAGTCATTCGGTTCAAGGAATCAGTTTAATTTCTACGAAGATGGTTGAGTGCAGCAAGGTCAAACTTTCCTTGTTAATGTAATCTAAAAGATTCACAACTTAGTAGATTGGCCTCATTTCTAAAGTAGTTTGTTTAGAAAACAAACATCTTCATTACCGAACACTGTACTATGTGAAATGAGCTCATTCGGTTCTAGGAATCAGTTGCTTTCCTACAAAGAAGGTTGAGTGCAGCAAGTTCAAACTTTCCTTGTTTGTGTAATCTAACAAGATGTACAAGTTAGTGGATTAGCCTCATTTCTAAAGTAGTTTCTTTAGAAAAAAACATCTTCATTACCAAACACTGTACTTTGTGAAATAAGTTTATTCTGTTCTAGGAATCAGTTTCCTTTTCTACGAAGATGGTTGAGTTTAGCAAGTTCAAACTTTCCTTGTTAATGTAATCTAAAAAGATGTACAAGTTAGTAGATTCGTCTCATTTCTAAAGTAGTTTCTTTTGAAAACAAACATCTAAATTGCCAAACTTTGTACTGTGTGAAATGAGCTAATTCGGTTCTAGGAATCAGTTGCTTTTCTACAAAGATGGTTGAGTGCAGCAAGTTCAAACTTTCCTTGTTAATGTAATCTAAAAAGATGTCCAAGTTAGTAGATTTGCCTCATTGGTAAAGTAGTTTGTTGAGAAAACAAACATCTTCATTGCCGAACATTGTACTGTGTGAAGAAAGCTAATTTAGTTCTAGAATCAGTTGCTTTCCTACAAAGAAGGTTGAGTGCAGCAAGTTCAAACTTTCCTTGTTAATGTAATCTAAAAAGATGCACAACTTAGTAGATTGGCCTCATTTCTAAAGTAGTTTCTTTAGAAAACAAACATCTTCATTACCGAACACTGTACTGTGTGAAATGAGCTAGTTCGTTCTAGGAATCACTTGCTTTCCTACAAAGAAGGTTGAGTGCAGCAAGTTCAAACTTTCCTAGTTTGTGTAATCTAACAAGATGTACAAGTTAGTGGATTCGCCTCATTTCTAAAGTAGTTTCTTTAGAAAACAAACATCTTCAGTACTGAACACTGTACTGTGTGAAATAAGTTAATTCGGTTCTAGGAATCAGTTTAATTTCTCTACAAAGATGGTTGAGTGCAGCAAGTTCAAACTTTCCTTGTTAATGTAATCTAAAAAGATGGCCAAGTTAGTAGATTGGCCTCATTTGTAAAGTACTTTGTTGAGAAAACAAACATCTTCATTGCGAACATTGTACTGTGTGAAATAAGCTCATTCGGTTCTAGGAATCACTTGCTTTCCTACAAAGAAGGTTGAGTGCAGCAAGTTCAAACTTTCCCTTGTTAATGTAATCTGAAAAGATGCACAACTTAGTAGATTGGCCTCATTTCTAAAGTAGTTTGTTTAGAAAAAAAAACATCTTCATTACCGAACACTGTACTGTGTGAAATGAGTTAATTCGGCTTCTAGGAATCAGTTTAATTTCTATGAAGATGGTTGAGTGCAGCACGTTCAAACTTTCCTAGTTTGTGTAATCTAACAAGATGTACAAGTTAGTGGATTGGCGTCATTTCTAAATTAGTTTCTTTAGAAAACAAACATCTTCAGTACTGAACACTGTACTGTGTGAAATAAGTTAATTCGGTTCTAGGAATCAGTTTCCTTTCCACGAAGATGGTTGAGTTTAGCAAGTTCAAACTTTCCTTGTTAATGTAATCTAAAAAGATGTCCAAGTTAGTAGATTCGCCTCATTTCTAAAGTAGTTTCTTTAGAAAACAAACCTAAATTGCCAAACTTTGTACTGTGTGAAATGAAGCTAATTGGGTTCTAGGAATCAGTTTACTTTCCTACGAAGATGGTTGAGTTTAGCAAGTTCAAACTTTCCTTGTTAATGTGTCTAAAAAGATGTCCAAGTTAGTAGATTTGCCTCATTGGTAAAGTAGTTTGTTGAGAAAACAAACATCTTCATTGCCAAACATTGTACTGTGTGAAAAAGCTAATTTAGTTCTAGAATTCAGTTGCTTTCCTACAAAGAAGGTTGAGTGCAGCCAGTTCAAACTTTCCTTGTTAATGTAATCTAAAAAGATGCACAATTTAGTAGATTGGCCTCATTTCTAAAGTAGTTTGTTTTAGAAAAGAAACATCTTCAGTACCGAACACTGTACTGTGTGAAATAAGTTAATTCACTTCTAGGAATCAGTTTAATTTCTAAGAAGAAGGTTGAGTGCAGCAAGTTCAAACTTTCCTAGTTTGTGTAATCTAACAAGATGTACAAGTTAGTGGATTCGCCTCATTTCTAAAGTAGTTTCTTTAGAAAACAAACATCTTCAGTACCAAACACTGTACTGTGTGAAATAAGTTAATTCGGTTCTAGGAATCAGTTGCTTTTCTACAAAGATGGTTGAGTGCAGCAAGTTCAAACTTTCCTTCTTAATGTAATCTAAAAAGATGTCCAAGTTAGTAGATTTGGCCTCATTTCTAAAGTAGTTTCTTGAGAAAACAAACATCTAAATTGCCAAACTTTGTACTGTGTGAAATGAGCTAATTCGGTTCTAGGAATCAGTTTACTTTCTACGAAGATGGTTGAGTGCAGCAAGTTCAAACTTTCCTTGTTAATGTAATCTAAAAAGATGTCCAAGTTAGTAGATTTGCCTCATTTGTAAAGTAGTTTGTTGAGAAAACAAACATCTTCATTGCCAAACATTGTACTGTGTGAAAAAAGCTAATTTAGTTCTAGGAATCAGTTGCTTTCCTACAAAGAAGGTTGAGTGCAGCCAGTTCAAACTTTCCTTGTTAATGTAATCTAAAAAAGATGCACAACTTAGTAGATTGGCCTCATTTCTAAAGTAGTTTGTTTAGAAAACAAACATCTTCATGACCGAACACTGTACTATGTGAAATGAGCTAGTTCGGTTCTAGGAATCACTTGCTTTCCTAGAAGAAGGTTGAGTGCAGCAAGTTCAAACTTTCCTAGTTTGTGTAATCTAACAAGATGTATAAGTTACTGGATTTCGCCTCATTTCTAAAGTGGTTTCTTTAGAAAACAAACATCTTCAGTACTGAACACTGTACTGTGTGAAATAATTAATTCTGTTCTAGGAATCAGTTTGCTTTTCTACGAAGATGGTTGAGTGCAGCAAGTTCAAACTTTCCTTGTTAATGTAATCTAAAAAGATGTCCAAGTTAGTAGATTTGCCTCATTGGTAAAGTAGTTTGTTTTAGAAAACAAACATCTTCATTGCCAAACATTGTACTGTGTGAAAAAGCTAATTTAGTTCTAGAAATCAGTTGCTTTCCTACAAAGAAGGTTGAGTGCAGCAAGTTCAAACTTTCCTTGTTAATGTAATCTAAAAAGATGCACAACTTAGTAGATTGGCCTCATTTCTAAAGTAGTTTGTTTAGAAAACAAACATCTTCATTGCCGAACACTGTACTGTGTGAAATAAGCTAATTCGGTTCTAGGAATCAGTTGCTTTCCTACGAAGAAGGTTGAGTGCAGCAAGTTCAAACTTTCCTTGTTTGTGTAATCTAACAAGATGTACAAGTTAGTGCATTCGCCTTATTTCTAAAGTAGTTTCTTTAGAAAACAAACATCTTCAGTACTGAACACTGTACTGTGTGAAATAAGCTAATTCCGTTCTAGGAATCAGTTTAATTTCTACGAAGATGGTTGAGTGCAGCAAGTTCAAACTTTCCTTGTTAATGTAATCTAAAAAGATTCACAACTTAGTAGATTGGCCTCATTTCTAAAGTAGTTTGTTTAGAAAACAAACATCTTCATTACCGAACACTGTACTATGTGAAATAAGCTATTCGGTTCTAGGAATACTTGCTTTCCTACGAAGAAGGTTGAGTGCAGCAAGTTCAAACTTTCCTTGTTAATGTAATCTAACAAGATGCACAAGTTAGTAGATTAGCCTCATTTCTAAAGTAGTTTCTTTAGAAAAAAACATCTTCAGTACCAAACACTGTACTTTGTGAAATAAGTTTATTCTGTTCTAGGAATCAGTTTCCTTTCTACAAAGATGGTTGAGTGCAGCAAGTTCAAACTTTCCTTGTTAATGTAATCTAAAAAGATGTCCAAGTTAGTAGATTCGCCTCATTTCTAAAGTAGTTTGTTTAGAAAACAAACCTAAATTGCCAAACTTTGTACTGTGTGAAATGAGCTAATTCGGTTCTAGGAATCAGTTGCTTTCTACAAAGATGGTTGAGTGCAGCAAGTTCAAACTTTCCTTGTTAATGTAATCTAAAAAGATGTCCAAGTTAGTAGATTTGCCTCATTGGTAAAGTAGTTTGTTGAGAAAACAAACATCTTCATTGCCGAACATTGTACTGTGTGAAAAAGCTAATTTAGTTCTAGAAATCAGTTGCTTTCCTACAAAGAAGGTTGAGTGCAGCAAGTTCAAACTTTCCTTGTTAATGTAATCTAAAAAGATGCACAAGTTAGTAGATTGGCCTCATTTCTAAAGTAGTTTGTTTAGAAAAAGAAACATCTTCAGTACTGAACACTGTACTGTGTGAAATGAGCTAGTTCGGTTCTAGGAATCACTTGCTTTCCTACGAAGAAGGTTGAGTGCAGCAAGTTCAAACTTTCCTAGTTTGTGTAATCTAACAAGATGTACAAGTTAGTAGATTGGCCTCATTTCTAAAGTAGTTTCTTTAGAAAACAAACATCTTCAGTACTGAACACTGTACTGTGTGAAATAAGTTAATTCGGTTCTAGGAATCAGTTTAATTTCTCTACGAAGATGGTTGAGTGCAGCAAGTTCAAACTTTCCTTGTTAATGTAATCTAAAAAGATGGCCAAGTTAGTAGATTTGCCTCATTTGTAAAGTACTTTGTTGAGAAAACAAACATCTTCATTGCCTAACATTGTACTGTGTGAAATAAGCTCATTCGGTTCTAGGAATCACTTGCTTTCCTACAAAGAAGGTTGAGTGCAGCAAGTTCAAACTTTCCTTGTTAATGTAATCTGAAAAAGATGCACAAATTAGTAGATTGGCCTCATTTCTAAAGTAGTTTGTTTAGAAAAGAAACATCTTCAGTACCGAACACTGTACTGTGTGAAATGAGTTAATTCGGTTCTAGGAATCAGTTTAATTTCTATGAAGATGGTTGAGTGCAGCAAGTTCAAACTTTCCTAGTTTGTGTAATCTAACAAGATGTACAAGTTAGTGGATTCGCATCATTTCTAAATTAGTTTCTTTAGAAAACAAACATCTTCAGTACCGAACACTGTACTGTGTGAAATAAGTTAATTCGGTTCTAGGAATCAGTTTCTTTTCCACGAAGATGGTAGAGTGCAGCAAGTTCAAACTTTCCTTATTAATGTAATCTAAAAAGATGTCCAAGTTTGTAGATTCGCCTCATTTCTAAAGTAGTTTCTTTAGAAAACAAACCTAAATTGCCAAACCTTTGTACTGTGTGAAATGAACTAATTGGGTATTAGGAATCAGTTTACTTTCTCTACAAAGATGGTTGAGTTTAGCAAGTTCAAACTTTCCTTGTTAATGTGCTCTAAAAAGATATCCAAGTTAGTAGATTTGCCTCATTGGTAAAGTAGTTTGTTGAGAAAACAAACATCTTCATTGCCAAACATTGTACTGTGTGAAAAAAGCTAATTTAGTTCTAGAATTCAGTTTGCTTTCCTACAAAGAAGGTTGAGTGCAGCCAGTTCAAATTTTCCTTGTTAATGTAATCTAAAAAGATGCACAAGTTAGTAGATTGGCCTCATTTCTAAAGTAGTTTGTTTAGAAAACAAACATCTTCAGTACGAACACTGTACTGTGTGAAATAAGTTAATTCGGTTCTAGGAATCAGTTTAATTTCTAGGAAGAAGGTTGAGTGCAGCAAGTTCAAACTTTCCTCGTTTGTGTAATATAACAAGATGTACAAGTTAGTGGATTTGCCTCATTTCTAAAGTAGTTTTTTAGAAAACAAACATCTTCAGTACCAAACACTGTACTGTGTGAAATAAGCTAATTCGGTTCTAGGAATCAGTTTGCTTTCCTACAAAGAAGGTTGAGTGCAGCAAGTTCAAACTTTCCTTCTTAATGTAATCTAAAAAAGATGCACAAACTTAGTAGATTGGCCTCATTTCTAAAGTAGTTTGTTTAGAAAAGAAACATCTTCATTACCAAACATTGTACTGTGTGAAATAAGTAAATTAGTTCTAGGAATCAGTTTAATTTCTACAAAGATGGTTGAGTGCAGCAAGTTCAAACTTTCCTTGTTAATGTAATCTAAAAAGATGCACAAGTTAGCAGAGTCACCTCATTTGTAAAATAGTTTCTTTAGAAAATTAACATCTTTATTAATTTCCGAACATTGTACTGTGTGAAATGAAACATCTTCAGCACCGAACACTGTAGTGAAATAAGCTCATTCGGTTCTAGGAATCAGTTTAATTTCTATAAAGATGGTTGAGTGCAGCAAGTTCAAACTTTCCTTGTTAATGTAACCTAAAAAGATTCACAACTTAGTAGATTGGCCTCATTTCTAAAGTAGTTTGTTTAGAAAACAAACATCTTCATTACCGAACACTGTACTATGTGAAATGAGCTAGTTCGGTTCTAGGAATACTTGCTTTCCTACGAAGAAGGTTGAGTGCACCAAGTTCAAACTTTCCTACTTTGTGTAATCTAACAAGATGTATAAGTTAATGGATTAGCATTATTTCTAAATTAGTTTCTTTAGAAAAAAACAGCTTCAGTACCAAACACTGTACTTTGTGAAATAAGTTTATTCTGTTCTAGGAATCAGTTTCCTTTCTACGAAGATGGTTGAGTTTAGCAAGTTCAAACTTTCCTTGTTAATGTAATCTAAAAAGATGTCCAAGTTAGTAGATTCGTCTCATTTCTAAAGCAGTTTCTTTTGAAAACAAACCTAAATTGCCAAACTTTGTACTGTGTGAAATGAGCTAATTCGGTTCTAGGAATCAGTTAACTTTCTACGTAGATGGTTGAGTTTAGCAAGTTCAAACTTTCCTTCTTAATGTGCTCTAAATAGATGTCCAAGTTAGTAGATTTGCCTCATTGGTAAAGTAGTTTGTTGAGAAAACAAACATCTTCATTGCCGAACATTGTACTGTGTGAAGAAAGCTAATTTAGTTCTAGAATTCAGTTGCTTTCCTACAAAGAAGTTTGAGTGCAGCCAGTTCAAACTTTCCTTGTTAATGTAATATAAAAAGATGCACAACGTAGTAGATTGGCCTCATTTCCAAAGTAGTTTCTTTAGAAAAGAAACATCTTCAGTACCGAACACTGTACTGTGTGAAATGAGCTAGTTCGCTTCTAGGAATCACTTGCTTTCCTACGAAGAAGGTTGAGTGCAGCAAGTTCAAACTTTCCTAGTTTGTGTAATCTAACAAGATGTACAAGTTAGTGGTTTCGCGTCATTTCTAAAGTGGCTTCTTTAGAAAACAAACATCTTCAGTACTGAACACTGTACTGTGTGAAATAAGTTAATTCGGTTCTAGGAATCAGTTTCCTTTCTACGAAGATGCTTGAGTGCAGCAAGTTCAAACTTTCCTTGTTAATGTAATCTAAAAAGATGGCCAAATTAGCAGATTCACCTCATTTGTAAGGTACTTTGTTGAGAAAACAAACATCTTCATTGCCGAACATTGTACTGTGTGAAATAAGCTCATTCGGTTCTAGGAATCACTTGCTTTCCTACAAAGAAGGTTGAGTGCAGCAAGTTCAAACTTTCCTTGTTAATGTAATCTAAAAAGATGCACAACTTAGTAGATTGGCCTCATTTCTAAAGTAGTTTGTTTAGAAAACAAACATCTTCATTACCAATCACTGTACTGTGTGAAATGAAGTTAATTTCTAGGAATCAGTTTAATTTCTAGAAGATGGTTGAGTGCAGCAAGTTCAAACTTTCTTGTTAATGTAATCTAAAAAGATGTCAAGTTAGTAGTAAAGTAGTTGTTCCTTTAACAAGATGTACAAGTTAGATCATTTCTAAATTAGGTTGATTGCAAACAAGTTCAAACTTTCCTGAAATAAGTTTTGGTGCTAGGAATCAACAAGATGTAGAATTTAGCAAGTTGGACTTTCCTTATTCATTTCTAAAGTAGATTTCAAGTTTGTAGATTCGCCTCAAACATCTTCAAACAAACCTAAATTGCCAAACACTGTACTGTGTGAAATGAACTAATTGGGTTCTAGGAATCAGTTTAATTTCTACGAAGATGGTTGAGTGCAGCAAGTTCAAACTTTCCTTGTTAATGTAATCTAAAAAGATATCCAAGTTAGTAGATTTGCCTCATTTGTAAAGTAGTTTGTTGAGAAAACAAATATCTTCATTGCCAAACATTGTACTGTGTGAAATAAGCTAATTTAGTTCTAGGAATCAGTTGCTTTCCTACAAAGAAGGTTGAGTGCAGCAAGTTCAAACTTTCCTTGTTAATGTAATCTAAAAAGATGCACAACTTAGTAGATTGGCCTCATTTCTAAAGTAGTTTCTTTAGAAAAAAACATCTTCATTACCGAACACTGTACTGTGTGAAATAAGTTAATTCGGTTCTAGGAATCAGTTTAATTTCTACGAAGAAGGTTGAGTGCAGCAAGTTCAAACTTTCCTAGTTTGTGTAATCTAACAAGATGTACAAGTTAGTGGATTTGCCTCATTTCTAAAGTAGTTTCTTTAGAAAAAAACATCTTCAGTACCAAACACTGTACTGTGTGAAATAATTTAATTCGGTTCTAGGAATCAGTTTGCTTTCCTACAAAGATGGTTGAGTGCAGCAAGTTCAAACTTTCCTTGTTAATGTAATCTAAAAAGATGCACAAGTTAGTAGATTGGCCTCATTTCTAAAGTAGTTTCTTTGAAAACAAACATCTTCATTGCCAAACTTTGTACTGTGTGAAATGAGCTAATTCGGTTCTAGGAATCAGTTTACTTTTCTACGAAGATGGTTGAGTGCAGCAAGTTCAAACTTTCCTTGTTAATGTAATCTAAAAAGATGGCCAAGTTAGTAGATTTCACCTCATTTGTAAAAGTAGTTTGTTGAGAAAACAAACATCTTCATTGCTAACATTGTACTGTGTGAAATAAGCTAATTTAGTTCTAGAAATCAGTTGCTTTCCTACAAAGAAGGTTGAGTGCAGCAAGTTCAAACTTTCCTTGTTAATGTAATCTGAAAAGATGCACAACTTAGTAGATTGGCCTCATTTCTAAAGTAGTTTGTTTAGAAAACAAACATCTTCAGTACCGAACACTGTAGTGTGTGAAATGAGCTAATTCGGTTCTAGGAATCAGTTTAATTTCTAAGAAGATGGTTGAGTGCAGCAAGTTCAAACTTTCCTAGTTTGTGTAATCTAACAAGATGTACAAGTTAGTGGATTCGCATCATTTCTAAATTAGTTTCTTTAGAAAACAAGCATCTTCAGTACCGAACACTGTACTGTGTGAAATAAGTTAATTCGGTTCTAGGAATCAGTTTCCTTTCTACGAAGATGGTTTAGTTCAGCAAGTTCAAACTTTCCTTCTTAATGTAATCTAAAAAGATGTCCAAGTTAGTAGATTTGTCTCATTTCTAAAGTAGTTTCTTGAGAAAATAAACCTAAATTGCCAAACTTTTTACTGTGTGAAATGAGCTAATTCGGTTATAGGAATCAGTTTACTTTCTACGAAGATGGTTGAGTTTAGCAAATTCAAACTTTGCTTGTTAATGTGCTCTAAAAAGATGTCCAAGTTAGTTGATTTGCCTCATTGGTAAAGTAGTTTGTTGAGAAAACAAACATCTTCATTGCCAAACATTGTACTGTGTGAAAAAGCTAATTTAGTTCTAGAATTCATTTGCTTTCCTACAAGGAAGGTTGAGTGCAGCCAGTTCAAACTTTCCTTGTTAATGTAATCTAAAAAGATGCACAAATTAGTAGATTGGCCTCATTTCTAAAGTAGTTTCTTTAGAAAACAAACATCTTCATTGCCGAACACTGTACTGTGTGAAATGAGCTAGTTCGGTTCTAGGAATCACTTGCTTTCCTAGGAAGAAGGTTGAGTGCAGCAAGTTCAAACTTTCCTCGTTTGTGTAATCTAACAAGATGTACAAGTTAGTGGATTCGTGTCATTTCTAAAGTGGTTTCTTTAGAAAACAAACATCTTCAGTACTGAGCACTGTACTGTGTGAAATAAGTTAATTTGGTTCTAGGAATCAGTTTCCTTTCTACGAAGATGGTTGAGTTTAGCAAGTTCAAACTTTCCTTGTTAATGTAATCTAAAAAGATGTCCAAGTTAGTAGATTTGCCTCATTTGGTAAAGTAGTTTGTTGAGAAAACAAACATCTTCATTGCCAAACATTGTACTTTGTGAAGAAAGCTAATTTAGTTCTATTAATCAGTTGCTTTCCTACAAAGAAGGTTGAGTGCAGCAAGTTCAAACTTTCCTTGTTAATGTAATCTAAAAAGATGCACAACTTAGTAGATTGGCCTCATTTCTAAATGTAGTTTGTTTAGAAAACAAACATCTTCATTACCAAACACTGTACTGTGTGAAATAAGTTAATTCGCGTTCTAGGAATCAGTTTTAATTTCTACGAAGAAGGTTGAGTGCAGCAAGTTCAAACTTTCCTTGTTAATGTAATCTAACAAGATGTACAAGTTAAAAGATTCGCCTCATTTGTAAAGTAGTTTCTTTAGAAACAAACATCTTCATTACCGAACACTGTACTGTGTGAAATAAGTGAATTCGCTTCTAGGAATCAGTTTAATTTCTACGAAGATGGTTGAGTGCAGCAAGTTCAAACTTTCCTTGTTAATGTAATCTAAAAAGATGCACAAGTTAGTAGATTGGCCTCATTTCTAAAGTAGTTTTTTTAGAAAACAAACATCTTCATTACCAAACACTGTACTGTGTGAAATAAGCTCATTCGGTTCTAGGAATCAGTTGCTTTCCTACAAAGAAGGTTGAGTGCAGCAAGTTCAAACTTTCCTTGTTTGTGTAATCTAACAAGATGCACAAGTTAGTGGATTGGCCTCATTTCTAAAGTAGTTTGTTTAGAAAAAAACATCTTCATTACCAAACACTGTACTGTGTGAAATAAGTTAATTCAGTTCTAGGAATCAGTTTCCTTTCTACGAAGATGGTTGAGTGCAGCAAGTTCAAACTTTCCTTGTTAATGTAATCTAAAAAGATGTACAAGTTAGTAGATTTGCCTCATTTCTAAAGTAGTTCTTTTGAAAACAAACATCTTCATTGCCAAACATTGTACTGTGTGAAATAAGCTAATTCGGTTCTAGGAATCAGTTTCCTTTCTACAAAGATGGTTGAGTGCAGCAAGTTCAAACTTTCCTTGTTAATGTAATCTAAAAAGATGTCCAAGTTAGTAGATTTGCCTCATTTCTAAAGTAGTTTGTTGAGAAAACAAACATCTTCATTGCCAAACATTGTACTGTGTGAAATGAGCTAATTTAGTTCTAGGAATCAGTTTGCTTTCCTACAAAGATGGTTGAGTGCAGCAAGTTCAAACTTTCCTTGTTAATGTAATCTAAAAGATGCACAAGTTAGTAGATTGGCCTCATTGGTAAAGTAGTTTGTTTAGAAAACAAACATCTTCATTGCCGAACACTGTACTGTGTGAAATAAGCTAATTTAGTTCTAGGAATCAGTTGCTTTCCTACAAAGAAGGTTGAGTGCAGCAAGTTCAAACTTTCCTTGTTAATGTAATCTAAAAAGATGTACAAGTTAGTAGATTTGCCTCATTTCTAAAGTAGTTTGTTTAGAAAACAAACATCTTCAGTACCAAACATTGTACTGTGTGAAATAAGTTAATTCGGTTCTAGAATCAGTTGCTTTCCTACAAAGAAGGTTGAGTGCAGCAAGTTCAAACTTTCCTTGTTAATGTAATCTAAAAAGATGCACAAGTTAGTAGATTGGCCTCATTTCTAAAGTAGTTTGTTTAGAAAACAAACATCTTCATTACCGAACATTGTACTGTGTGAAATAAGCTCATTCGGTTCTAGGAATCACTTGCTTTCCTACAAAGAAGGTTGAGTGCAGCAAGTTCAAACTTTCCTTGTTAATGTAATCTAAAAAGATGCACAAATTAGTAGATTGGCCTCATTTCTAAAGTAGTTTGTTTAGAAAAGAAACATCTTCAGTACCGAACACTGTACTGTGTGAAATGAGTTAATTCGCTTCTAGGAATCAGTTTAATTTCTACGAAGATGGTTGAGTGCAGCAAGTTCAAACTTTCCTAGTTTGTGTAACCTAACAAGATGTACAAGTTAGTGGATTCGCATCATTTCTAAATTAGTTTCTTTAGAAAACAAACATGTTCAGTACCGAACACTGTACTGTGTGAAATAAGTTAATTCGGTGCTAGGAATCAGTTTCCTTTCCACGAAGATGGTAGAATTTAGCAAGTTCAAACTTTCCTTATTAATGTAATCTAAAAAGATGTCCAAGTTTGTAGATTCGCCTCATTTCTAAAGTAGTTTCTTTAGAAAACAAACCTAAATTGCCAAACCTTGTACTGTGTGAAATGAACTAATTGGGTACTAGGAATCAGTTTACTTTCTACGAAGATGGTTGAGTTTAGCAAGTTCAAACTTTCCTTGTTAATGTGCTCTAAAAAGATATCCAAGTTAGTAGATTTGCCTCATTGGTAAAGTAGTTTGTTGAGATAACAAACATCTTCATTGCCAAACATTGTACTGTGTGAAAAAAGCTAATTTAGTTCTAGAATTCAGTTGCTTTCCTACAAAGAAGGTTGAGTGCAGCCAGTTCAAACTTTCCTTGTTAATGTAATCTAAAAAGATGCACAACGTAGTAGATTGGCCTCATTTCTAAAGTAGTTTCTTTAGAAAAGAAACATCTTCAGTACCGAACACTGTACTGTGTGAAATAAGTTAATTCACTTCTAGGAATCAGTTTAATTTCTACGAAGAAGGTTGAGTGCAGCAAGTTCAAATGTTCCTAGTTTGTGTAATATAACAAGATGTACAAGTTAGTGGATTCGCCTCATTTCTAAAGTAGTTTCTTTAGAAAAGAAACATCTTCAGTACCAAACACTGTACTGTGTGAAATAAGCTCATTCGGTTCTAGGAATCACTTGCTTTCCTACAAAGAAGGTTGAGTGCAGCAAGTTAAAACTTTCCTTCTTAATGTAATCTAAAAAGATGCACAACTTGGTAGATTGGCCTCACTTCTAAAGTAGTTTCTTTAGAAAAGAAACATCTTCAGTACCGTACATTGTACTGTGTGAAATAAGTGAATTCGCTTCTAGCAATCAGTTTAATTTCTACGAAGATGGTTGAGTGCAGCAAGTTCAAACTTTCCTTGTTAATGTAATCTAAAAAGATGGCCAAGTTAGCAGAGTCACCTTATTTGTAAAATAGTTTGTTGAGAAAATTAATATCTTTATTGCCGAACATTGTACTGTGTGAAATAAGCTCATTCGGTTCTAGGAATCAGTTGCTTTCCTATAAAGAAGGTTGAGTGCAGCACGTTCAAACTTTCCTTGTTACTGTAATCTGAAAAGATGCACAACTTAGTAGATTGGCCTCATTTCTAAAGTAGTTTGTTTAGAAAACAAACATCTTCATGACCGAACACTGTACTATGTGAAATGAGCTAGTTCGGTTCTAGGAATACTTGCTTTCCTACGAAGAAGTTTGAGTGCACCAAGTTCAAACTTTCCTAGTTTGTGTAATCTAACAAGATGTATAAGTTACTGGATTTGCGTTATTTCTAAATTAGTTTCTTTAGAAAACAAACAGCTTCAGTAGCGAACACTGTACTGTGTGAAATAAGATTATTCGGTTCTGGAATCAGTTTCCTTTCTACGAAGATGGTTGAGTTTAGCAAGTTCAAACTTTCCTTGCTAATGTAATCTAAAAAGATGTCCAAGTTAGTAGATTTGTCTCATTTCTAAAGTAGTTTCTTTTGAAAACAAACCTAAATTGCCAAACTTTGTACTGTGTGAAATGAGCTAATTCGGTTCTAGTAATCAGTTTACTTTCTACGTAGATGGTTGAGTTTAGCAAGTTCAAAATTTCCTTGTTAATGTGCTCTAAATAGATGTCCAAGTTAGTAGATTTGCCTCATTGGTAAAGTAGTTTGTTGAGAAAACAAACATCTTCATTGCCGAACATTGTACTGTGTGAAGAAAGCTAATTTAGTTCTAGAATTCAGTTGCTTTCCTACAAAGAAGGTTGAGTGCAGCCTGTTCAAACTTTCCTTGTTAATGTAATCTAAAAAGATGCACAATGTAGTAGATTGGCCTCATTTCCAAAGTAGTTTCTTTAGAAAAGAAACATCTTCAGTACCGAACACTGTACTGTGTGAAATGAGCTAGTTCGCTTCTAGGAATCACTTGCTTTCCTCCGAAGAAGGTTGAGTGCAACAAGTTCAAACTTTCCTATTTGTGTAATCTAACAAGATGTACAAGTTAGTGGTTTCGCGTCGTTTCTAAAGTGGCTTCTTTAGAAAACAAACATCTTCAGTACTGAACACTGTACTGTGTGAAATAAGTTAATTCGGTTCTAGGAATGAGTTACCTTTCTACGAAGATGCTTGCGTGCAGCAAGTCCAAACTTTCCTTGTTAATGTAATCTAAAAAGATGGGCAAATTAGCAGATTCACCTCATTTGTAAGGTACTTTGTTGAGAAAACAAACATCTTCATTGCCGAACATTGTACTGTGTGAAATAAGCTCATTCGGTTCTATTAATCAGTTGCTTTCCTACAAAGAAGGTTGAGTGCAGCAAGTTCAAACTTTGCTTGTTAATGTAATCTAAAAAGATGCACAACTTAGTAGATTGGCCTCATTTCTAAAGTAGTTTGTTTAGAAAACAAATATCTTAATTACCGAACACTGTACTATGTGAAATAAGCTAGTTCCATTCTAGGAATCACTTGCTTTCCTACGAAGAAGGTTGAGTGCAGCAAGTTCAAACTTTCCGAGTTTGTGTAAGCCAACAAGATGTACAAGTTAGTGGATTCGCCTCATTTCTAAAGTAGATTCTTTAGAAAAGAAACATCTTCAGTACCGAACACTGTACTCTGTGAAATAAGTGAATTCGCTCCTAGGAAACAGTTTAATTTCTACGAAGATGGTTGAGTGCAGCAAGTTCAAACTTTCCTTGTTAATGTAATCTAAAAAGATGGCCAAGTTAGCAGAGTCACCTCATTTGTAAAATAGTTTGTTGAGAAAATTAATATCTTTATAGCCGAACATTGTACTGTGTGAAATAAGCTCATTCGGTTCTAGGAATCAGTTGCTTTCCTATAAAGAAGGTTGAGTGCAGCATGTTCAAACTTTCCTTGTTATTGTAATCTGAAAAGATGCACAACTTAGTAGATTGGCCTCATTTCTAAAGTAGTTTGTTTAGAAAAAAAACATCTTTATTACCGAACACTGTACTATGTGAAATGAGCTAGTTCGGTTCTAGGAATACTTGCTTTCCTACGAAGAAGGTTGAGTGCACCAAGTTCAAACTTTCCTAGTTTGTGTAATCTAACAAGATGTACAAGTTAGTGGATTTGCATCATTTCTAAATTAGTTTATTTAGAAAAAAAAAATCTTCAGTACCGAACACTGTACTGTGTGAAATAATTTAATTCGGTTCTAGGAATCAGTTTCCTTTCTACGAAGATGGTTGAGTTTAGCAAGTTCAAACTTTCCTTGTTAATGTAATCTAAAAAGATGTCCAAGTTAGTAGATTCGCCTCATTGCTAAAGTAGTTTCTTGAAAAAACAAACCTAAATTGCCAAACTTTGTACTGTGTGAAATGAGCTAATTCGGTTCTAGGAATCAGTTTACTTTCTACGTAGATGGTTGAGTTTAGCAAGTTCAAACTTTCCTTCTTAATGTGCTCTAAATAGATGTCCAAGTTAGTAGATTTGCCTCATTGGTAAAGTAGTTTGTTGAGAAAACAAACATCTTCAGTTTGTTGAAAGCTAAACAAACATCTTCAAAGAAGGTTGAGTGCAGCCAGTTCAAACATTGTTAATGTCATCTAAAAAGATGTAGTAGATTGGCCTCATTTCCAAAAGTTTCTTTAGAAAAGAAACATCTTAGTTCTAGAATTAGTGCAGCAAGTTCAAACTTTCCTATTTTGTGTAATCTAACAAGATGTACAAGTTGAGTTGTGGCTTCTTAGAAAACAAACATCTTCAGTACTTTCCTACAAAGAAGGTTGAGTGCAGCCAGTTCAAAACTTTCATTTCTTGTTAATGTCATCTGAAAAAGATGGCCTACGAAGAAGTGCAGCAAGTTAAAATTCTTCTTAATGTAATCTAAAAAGATCATTTGATTACCTCAGGTACTTTGTTGAGAAAAGAAACATCTTCATTGCCAAACATTGTACTGTGTGAAATAAGCTCATTCGGTTCTAGTAATCAGTTGCTTTCCTACAAAGAAGGTTGAGTGCAGCAAGTTCAAACTTTCCTTGTTAATGTAATCTAAAAAGATGCACAACTTATTAGATTGGCCTCATTTCTAAAGTAGTTTGTTTACAAAACAAACATCTTCATTACCGAACACTGTACTATGTGAAATAAGCTCATTCGGTTCTAGGAATCACTTGCTTTCCTACAAAGAAGGTTGAGTGCAGCAAGTTCAAACTTTCCTAGTTTGTGTAATCTAACAAGATGTACAAGTTAGTGGATTCGCCTCATTTCTAAAGTAGTTTCTTTAGAAAAGAAACATCTTCAGTACTGAACACTGTACTATGTGAAATAAGTGAATTCGCTTCTAGGAATCAGTTTAATTTCTACGAAGATGGTTGAGTGCAGCAAGTTCAAACTTTCCTTGTTAATGTAATCTAAAAAGATAGCCAAGTTAGTAGATTCGCCTCATTTCTAAAGTGCAGCGAACCTCCCGACCTGCGGGAAAGCAACGACAACAAGACGAGGATTCTTCTTGATCACACTTTATTGGAGAGCCTCTTGGTTAACAGGAAAGCTGATGGCGAGGGGCGAGGGGCACAGATCTGCAGCTGCTTTTATAGGGCGTACTGCTACGAGGCGCTTACTGATTGGTTGCAAGAAACTTGCCACAAGCAGATGCCACGGGATAGGCTATGGACAGATTGCGTCACGCGCGTGCGCATAACTTGAGTAAGGTTAGCGCCAAGACGCTGCCTAATATGGAGATGTTTACCTCAACACTGACAGGAAGCCAGCGCCATCTTGTAATGGCGTTTGCTCTAGCTCCCTGCAGTTCCCCCTTCTTTATTATAGACAGGCCAAGCTCCAGAGTAACCGCCCTCCCGATCAGGTCCCCACCTCATGATGTGTTGACCGATCAAGGGAGGCAATTCGACCTCTCCTTACTCAGTGCAATGGGAGAAATCCCTCGAGAGTGCAAAGGCAGTGGTCAAACAGAAGTTACCATCTCCTGCCCATCCTCGTGCAATGGGTACTCTAAACCCTGAGGGTGCAAAGGCCAGGGGGAACTAATTGCCTTTTAGGTCTGACAGCCAAATTTGGGGGGAGGATCCACACTCCAATGCAGCTAGTGCCTGAGAGATAATCACCTTGTCCCTCCTAGCTTGGGCTCGCATTTTGCAAACCAACCATAGGCAGAACAGACATCCTCCAAAACAGCAGACTGCAAACAGTCCTACCCCTACCCACTCTTTGAAGAAAGAAAAGGCTGATGAAAACCAGGAGGTGAAACCTTTTGCCAAACTAAGGTCCACCCGAGTGGAATTGATGGCAACAATAGCTCTTCTTAACTCATCTAGGTTCACATCAAACTCCTCGGACCAATTCCCCGAAAGATACAAAGACAATTTGTGAGACAAATTGGCTGCTCGAGTCAGCAACATTTCCCCAATTAATCACAGATTGAAAGAAAGAGGCAATTTGCATTACAGAAGCAACCTCTACACAGGTACTATTAATAGCAATTATTTGACCCCTTAACGTCCTAGTAAGATTATCAAATTTGTGGTTCCAAGTCCCATTGAGATACAACAATGTCCATCTGTTCTTGTAAGAGATCAACTCGTTGGTTTACTAGCAGAATGTCTGCATGAAACTGTTGGTTGATTTCTGTTTGGGTATCAGGGCCAAAGCAGTCCTCTCGGATAAGCTGTTTATTGCTTGGGCCGCTGGGATGGCCTTAGCTAGGGCTGCAGCAGCTACCACAGCAGCGGCAGCAGAAGCTGCAAGAGCAGCCACGATAGCTGCAGTAATTTTAAAGTCTCTCTTAGGCCGTAGCAACACGCGACAGTTCTTACTCTCGAATGACCACAGGAACAGGCAGGTCAGCATGCCCAATGGAAATTGAGTGGCATTCCAGCATTCTGAAAGAAAACAAGAACTCGCTTGACAAGCAAGAGTGTTATTAATAACAGTTTGATTGCTCACTAGAAACATAAAAGGAGGTTTTACACATATAGGTGTGGATCTACAGTCGATGGTCTTACTACAATTTAGCATTGGTTGAATATGATTGGCTTCCAGCTGTTCCTAACTAGTTGATGGGCTGCTTCCAGGTTATTCCAATTGGCTCAGTGGCCCCAATTGAAAACCCTGTCTATCTTAGGTTGAATTTGAAAGCGGTAAAGGAAAAGGCCACATTTTTACAATGCTAGCCAAGGATTTGAACTCAAGATACTGGCCTTTTGAAAGGCAAGCCTTTGCCAGCTCCATCCAATCTGGAGGAGTTAAGGGCACTGCAATAATCCTGCGCAATAGCGCAATTGAGTAATCTGCGCCTGGTCCAAAATATTTCACTGCCTGAACCAAATCATTCAGTTGTTTATAGGAGACCGGTTCATGCCTTCTTTGATTGGTTGCCGGGTCTTCAAAGACTGGGAAGGCGGAGGCCAGCTGTGACCAGGTTTTTGCCCTAATGAAGCGGCACCTGTCCTCTGGGGGGATATAGGGTGGCGGTGCCGAAGGCTCCACCTTCTGTACAAGGCCATACCCCCTATCTTCTGACCTCCACATCAATAGAGGGCGCCTGGGCGGAGGCCTATATTGCTCCCTATCATAATGGGCAGCAGCCTCCTCCAGTCTCTCCTCTTCCTCTTCAGTTAGTTTATCTTCTTCCTCCTTTTCAGAATCTGAGCTAGTCTCATCATCTGCCTCCAGCACATTTAAATGTGCAAACTCCTCTAGAATAGGATACTTCCTAACAGAGGCTCCTCTGTCCCCCTCAAAGGGCGGGCAAGAGTAAGTTTCACCTATTTCTTTGAGCTCTTCTTGTAAACTTTTATCTTTTTCTCGTTTTTGTTCTCCTTTTTTTAATTTTCCCTTTTTTCCTAGGCCTAGCTTGTATTTCCCCATTTGTTTATGACTCAGAAAGGCTATCCTGGTGTCTTGCTAGCGCCCTCCGTCCCTCTCTGATGATGTCCGTGTGACTGCCCTTACTCAACCAGGAGTACACGATGAAAAGCAGTACCCACAGGGGAAGGGCAACAGCAAGGACCAAAAAAATCTCTAAGTCAAAAAACAGCATACCTGGGGATGACTTACCGACGTCTTCCTCTCCGTGTGTCAAGTTCTGGATCCTCTTCAGACCCCCGCCTGGCGAACGCAAGGCACCCGGCGTCCCGGGCTTCGGCACCACTTTGCAGCGAGCCACCCGACCTGCGGGAAAGGAACAACAAGAAGACGAGGATTCTTCTTGATCACACTTTATTGGAGAGCCTCTTGGTTAACAGGAAAGCTGTTGGCGAGGGGCGAGGGGCACAGATCTGCAGCTGCTTTTATAGGGCGTACTGCTACGAGGTGCTTACTGATTGGTTGCAAGAAACTTGCCACAAGCAGACGCCACGGGATAGGCTAGGGACAGGTTGCGTCACGAGCGTGCGCGTACCTTGAGTAAGGTTAGCGCCAAGACGCTGCCTAATATGGAGATGTTTACCTCAACACCGACAGGAAGCCAGCGCCATGTTGTAATGGCATTTGCTCTAGCTCCCTGCAGTAAAGTAGTTTGTTGAGAAAACAAACATCTTCATTGCGAAACATTGTACTGTGTAAAACAAGTTAATTCGGTTCTAGGAATCAGTTTCCTTTCTACGAAGATGGTTGAGTTTAGCAAGTTCAAACTTTCCTTGTTAATGTAATCTAAAAAGATGTCCAAGTTAGTAGATTCGCCTCATTTCTAAAGTAGTTTCTTTAGAAAACAAACCTAAATTGCCAAACTTTGTACTGTGTGAAATGAGCTAACTCGGTTCTAGGAATCAGTTTACTTTCTACGAAGATGGTTGAGTTTAGAAAGTTCAAACGTTCCTTGTTAATGTGGTCTAAAAAGATGTCCAAGTTCGTAGATTTGCCTCATTGGTAAAGTAGTTTTTTGAGAAAACAAACATCTTCATTGCCGAACATTGTACTGTGTGAAAAAAGCTAATTTAGTTCTAGAATTCGGTTGCTTTCCTACAAAGAAGGTTGAGTGCAGCCAGTTCAAACTTTCCTTGTTAATGTAATCTAAAAAGTTTCACAACGTAGTAGATTGGCCTCATTTCTAAAGTAGTTTCTTTAGAAAAGAAACATCTTCAGTACCGAAGACTGTACTGTGTGAAATAAGTTAATTCGCTTCTAGGAATCAGTTTAATTTCTACGAAGAAGGTTGAGTGCAGCAAGTTCAAACTTTCCTAGTTTGTGTAATCTAACAAGATGTACAAGTTAGTGCATTCGCCCCTTTTCTAAAGTAGTTTCTTTAGAAAAGAAACATCATCAGTACCGAAGACTGTACTGTGTGAAATAAGGTAATTGGGTTCTAGGAATCAGTTTAATTTCTATGAACATGGTTGAGTGCAGCAAGTTCAAACTTTCCTTGTTAATGTAATCTAAAAAGATGGCCAAGTCAGAAGATTCTCCTCATTTGTAAAGTACTTTGTTGAGAAAACAAACATCTTCATTGCCCAACATTGTACTGTGTGAAATAAGCTCATTCAGTTCTAGGAATCAGTTGCTTTCCTACAAAGAAGGTTGAGTGCAGCAAGTTCAAACTTTCCTTGTTAATGTAATCTAAAAAGATGCACAACTTAGTAGATTGGCCTCATTTCTAAAGTAGTTTGTTTACAAAACAAACATCTTCATTACCAAACACTATACTATGTGAAATGAGCTAGTTCGGTTCTAGGAATCACTTGCTTTCCTACGAAGAAGGTTGAGTGCAGCAAGTTCAAACTCTCCTAGTTTGTGTAATATAAAAAGATGTACAAGTTAGTGGATTCGCATCGCTTCTAAAGTGGTTTCTTTAGAAAACAAACAACTTCCGTACTGAGCACTGTACTGTGTGAAATAAGTTAATTCGGTTCTAGGAATCAGTTTCCTTTCTACGAAGATGGTTGAGTGCAGCAAGATCAAACTTTCCTTGTTAATGTAATCTAAAAAGGTGGCCAAGTTAGCAGAGTCAGATCATTTGTAAAATAGTTTGTTGAGAAAATTAACATCTTTATTGCTGAACATTGTACTGTGTGAAATAAGCTCATTTGGTTCTAGGAATCACTTGCTTTCCTACAAAGAAGGTTGAGTGCAGCAAGTTCAAACTTTCCTTGTTAATGTAATCTAAAAAGATGCACAACTTAGTAGATTGGCCTCATTTCTAAAGTAGTTTCTTTAGAAAAGAAACATCTTCAGTACCGAACACTGTACAGTGTGAAATAAGTTAATTCGCTTCTAGGAATCAGTTTAATTTCTACGAAGAAGGTTGAGTGCAGCAAGTTCAAACTTTCCTAGTTAATGTAATCTAAAAAGATGGCCAAGTTAGAAGATTCGCCTCATTTGCAAAGTACTTTGTTGAGAAAACAAACATCTTCATTGCCGAACATTGTACTGTGTGAAATAAGCTCATTCGGTTCTAGAAATCAGTTGCTTTCCTTCAAAGAAGGTTGAGTGCAGCAAGTTCAAACTTTCCTTCTTAATGTAATCTAAAAAGATGCACAACTTAGTAGATTGGCCTCATTTCTAAAGTAGTTTGTTTAGAAAACAAACATCTTCATTACCGAACACTGTACTATGTGAAATAGGCTAGGTCCGTTCTAGGAATCACTTGCTTTCCTACAAAGAACGTTGAGAGCAGCAAGTTCAAACTTTCCTAGTTTGTGTAATCAAACAAGATGTACAAGATAGTGCATTCACCTCATTTCTAAAGTAGTTTCTTTAGAATAGAAACATCTTCAGTACCGAACACTGTATTGTGTGAAATAAGGTAACTCGGTTCTAGGAATCAGTTTAATTTCTATGAAGATGGTTGATTGCAGCAAGTTGAAACTTTCCTTGTTAATGTAATCTAAAAAGATGGCCAAGTTAGTATATTCGCCTCATTTGTAAAGTAGTTTGTTGAGAAAACAAACATCTTCATTGCCAAACATTGTACTGTGTGAAATAAGCTCATTCGGTTCTAGGAATCAGTTGCGTTCCTACAAGGAAGGTTGAGTGCAGCAAGTTCAAACTTTACTTGTTAATGTAATCTAAAAATATGCACAACTTAGTATATTGGCCTCATTTCTAAAGTAGTTTGTTTAGAAAACAAACATCTTCATTACCGAACACTGTACTATGTGAAATAAGCTAGTTCCGTTCTGGGAATCACTTGCTTTCCTATGAAGAGGGTTGAGTGCAGCAAATTCTAACTTTCCTAGTTTGTGTAATCTAACAAGATGTACAAGTTAGTGGATTCGCCTCATTTCTAAAGTAGTTTCTTTAGAGAAGAAACATCTTCAGTACCGAACACTGTACTGTGTGAAATAAGTGAATTCGCTTCTAGGAATCAGTTTAATTTCTACGAAGATGGTTGAGTGCAGCAAGTTCAAACTTTCCTTGTTAATGTAATCTAAAAAGATGGCCAAGTTAGTAGATGCGCCTCATTTGTAAAGTAGTTTGTTGAGAAAATTAACATCTTTATTGCCGAACATTGTACTGTGTGAAATAAGCTCATTCGGTTCTAGGATTCACTTGCTTTCCTATAAAGAAGGTTGAGTGCAGTAAGTTCAAAATTTCCTTGTTAATGTAATCTGAAAACTTGCACAACTTAGTAGATTGGCCTCATTTCTAAACTAGTTTCTTTAGAAAATAAACATCTTCAGTACCGAACACTGTACTGTGTGAAATAAGTGAATTCGCTTCTAAGAATCAGTTTAATTTCTACGAAGAAGGTTGAGTGCAGCAAGTTGAAAGTTTCTTTGTTAATGTAATCTAAAAAGATGGCCAAGTTAGTAGATGCGCCTCATTTGTAAAGTAGTTTGTTGGGAAAATTAAAATCTTTATTGCCGAACATTGTACTGTGTGAAATAAGCTCATTCGGTTCTAGGAATCACCTGCTTTCCTACAAAGAAGGTTGAGTGCACCAAGTTCAAACTTTCCTTGTTAATGTACTCTGAAAAGGTGCACAACTTAGTAGATTGGCCTCATTTCTATAGTAGTTTCTTTAGAAAAGAAACATCTACAGTACCGAACACTGTACTGTGTGAATTGAGTTAATACGCTTCTAGGAATCAGTTTCCTTTCTACGAAGATGGTTGAGTGCAGCAAGTTCAAACTTTCTTTGTTAATGAAATCTAAAAAGATGCACAACTCAGTAGATTGGCCCCATTTCTAAAGTAGTTTGTTTAGAAAACAAACATCTTCATTACCGAACACTGTACTATGTGAAATAAGCTAGTTCCGTTCTAGGAATCACTTGCTTTCCTACGAAGAAAGTTGAGTGCAGCAAGTTCAAACTTTCCTTGTTAGTGTAATCTAAAAAGATGTCTAAGTGAGTAGATTCACCTCATTTCTAAAGTAGTTTCTTTAGAAAACAAACCTAAATTGCCAAACTTTGTACTGTGTGAAATGAGCTAATTCGGTTCTAGCAATTAGTTTACTTTCTACGTAGATGGTTGAGTTTAGCAAGTTTAAACTTTCCTTGTTAATGTGCTCAAAAAACATGTCCAAGTTAGTAGATTTGCCTCATTGGTAAAGTAGTTTCTTGAGAAAACAAACATCTTCATTGCCGAACATTGTACTGTGTGAATAAAGCTAATTTAGTTCTAGAATTCAGTTGCTTTCCTACAAAGAAGGTTGAGTGCAGCCAGTTCAAACTTTCCTTGTTAATGTAATATAAAAAGATGCACAACTTAGTAGATTGGCCTCATTTCAAAGGAGTTTCTTTAGAAAAGAAACATCTTCAGTACCGAACACTGTACTGTGTGAAATAAGTTAATTCGCTTCTAGGAATCAGTTGAATTTCTATGAAGAAGGTTGAGTGCAGCAAGTTCAAACTTTCCCAGTTTGTGTAAAGTAACAAGATGTACAAGTTATTGCATTCGCCTCATTTCTAAAGTAGTTTCTTTAGAAAAGAAACATCTTCAGTACTGAACACTGTACTGTGTGAAATAAGTTAATTTGGTTCTAGGAATCAGTTTCCTTTCTACGAAGATAGTTGAGTGCAGCAAGTTCAAACGTTCCTTGTTAATGTAATCGAAAAAGATGGCCAAGTTAGCAGAGTCACCTAATTTGTAAAATAGTTTGTTGAGAAAATTAACATCTTTATAGCCGAACATTGTACTGTGTGAAATAAGCTCATTCGGTTATAGGAATCACTTCCTTTCCTACAAAGAAGGTTGAGTGCAGCAAGGTCAAACTTTCCTTGTTAATGTAATCTAAAAAGATGGCCAAGTTTGTAGATTCGCCTCATTTGTTAAGTAGTTTGTTGAGAAAACAAACATCTTCATTGCCGAACATTGTACTGTGTGAAATAAGCTCATTCGGTTCTACGAATTAGTTGCTTTCCTACAAAGAAGGTTGAGTGCAGCAAGTTCAAACTTTCCTTGTTAATATAATCTGAAAACAAGCACAACTTAGTAGATTGGCCTCATTTCTAAAGTAGTTTGTTTAGAAAACAAACATCTTCATTACCTAACAAGGTACTATGTGAAATGAGCTAGTTCGATTCTAGGAATCACTTGCTTTCCTACGAAGAAGGTTGAGTGCAGCAAGTTCAAACTTTCCTCGTTTGTGTAATCTAACAAGATATAGAAGTTAGTGGATTCGCCTCATTTCTAAAGTAGTTTCTTTAGAAAAGAAACATCTTCAGTACCGAACACTGTACTGTGTGAAATAAGTGAATTCGCTTCTAGGAATCACTTGCTTTCATACATAGAAAGTTGAGTGCAGCAAGTTCAAACTTTCCTTGTTAATGTAATCTTCAAAGATGCACAACGTAGTAGATTGGCCTCATTTCTAAAGTAGTTCCTTTAGAAAAGAAACATCTTCAGTACCGAACACTTTATTGTGTGAAAAAAGTTAATTCGCTTCTAGGAATCAGTTTAATTTCTACGAAGAAGGTTGACTGCAGCAAGTTTAAACTGTCCTTGTTAATGTAATCTAAAAAGATGGCCAAGTTAGTACATTCGCCTCATTTGTAAAGTAGTTTGTTGAGAAAATTAACATCTTTATTGCCGAACATTGTACTGTATGAAATAAGCTCATTCGGTTCTAGAATCACTTTCTTTCCTACAAAGAAAGTTGAGTGCAGCAAGTTCAAACTTTCCTTGTTAATGTAATCTTAAAAGATGCACAACTTAGTAGATTGGCCTCATTTCTAAAGTAGTTTCTTTAGAAAAGAAACATCTTCTGTACCAAACACTGTAGTGTGTGAAATAAGTTAATTTGCTTCTAGGAAACAGTTTAATTTCTACGAAGAAGGTTGAGTGCAGCAAGTTCAAACTTTCCTTGTTAATGTAATCTAAAAAGATGGCCAAGTTTGAATGTTCGCCTCATTTGTAAAGTACTTTGTTGAGAAAGCAAACATCTTCATTGCCGAACATTGTACTGTGTGAAATAAGCTCATTCTGTTCTAGGATTCAGTTGCTTTCCTACAAAGAAGGGTGAGTGCAGTAAGTTCTAACTTTCCTTGTTAATGTAATCTAAAAAGATGCACAACTTAGTAGATTGGCCTCATTTCTAAAGTAGTTTGTTTAGAAAACAAACATCTTCATTACCAAACACTGTACTATGTGAAATAAGGTAGTTCCGTTCTAGGAATCACTTGCTTTCCTACGAAGAAGGTTGAGTGCAGCAAGTTCAAACTTTCCTAGTTTGTGTAATCTAACAAGATGTACAAGTTAGTGGATTCGCCTCATTTCTAAAGTAGTTTCTTTAGAAAAGAAACATCTTCAGTACCGAACTCTGTGCTGTGTGAAATAAGTGAATTCGCTTCTAGGAATCAGTTCAATTTCTACGAAGATGGTTGAGTGCAGCAAGTTCAAACTTTCCTTGTTAATGTAATCTAAAAAGATGGCCAAGTTAGTAGATTTGCCTCATTTGTAAAGTAGTTTGTTGAGAAAACAAACATATGCATTGCCAAACATTGTACTGTGTGAAATAAGCTCATTCAGTTCTAGGAATCAGTTGCTTTCCTATAAAGAAGGTTGAGTGCAGCAATTTCAAACTTTCCTTGTTAATGTAATCTGAAAAGATGCACAACTTAGTAGATTGGACTCATTACTAAAGTACTTTCTTTACAAAACAAACATCTTCATTACCCGAACACTATAGTATGTGAAATGAGCTAGTGTGGTTCTAGGAATCACTTGCTTTCCTACGAAAAAGGTTGAGTGCAGCAAGTTCAAACTTTCCTAGTTTCTGTAATCTAACAAGATGTACAAGTTAGTGCATTCACCTCATTTCTAAAGTAGTTTCTTTAGAAAAGAAACATCTTCAGTACTGAACACTGTACTGTGTGAAGTAAGTTAATTGGGTTGTAGGAATCAGTTTCCTTTCTATGTAGATGTTTCAGTGCAGCAAGTTCAAACTTTCCTTGTTAATGTAATCTAAAAAGATGGCCAAGTTAGCAGAGTCACCTCATTTGTAAAATATTTTGTTGAGAAAATTAACATCTTTATAGCCGAACATCGTACTGTGTGAAATTTGCTCACTCGGTTCTAGGAATCACTTGCTTTCTTACAAAGAAGTTTGGGTGCTGCAAGTTCAAACTTACCTTGTTAATGTAATCTAAAAAGATGCACAACTTAGTAGATTGGCCCCTTTTCTAAAGTAGTTTCTTTAGAAAAGAAACATCTTCAGTACCGAACACTGTACTGTGTGAAGTAAGTTAATTCGCTTCTAGGAATCAGTTTAATTTCTACGAAGAAGGTTGAGTGCAGCAAGTTCAAACTTTCCTTGTTAATGTAATATAAAAAGATGGCCAAGTCTGAATGTTCGCCTCATTTGTAAAGTATTTTGTTAAGGAAACAAACATCTTCATTGCCGAACATTGTACTGTGTGAAATAAGCTCATTCGGTTCTAGGAATCAGTTGCTTTCCTACAAACAAGGTTGAGTGCAGCAAGTTCAAACTTTCCTTGTTAATGTAAGCTAAAAAGATGGCCAAGTTAGTAGATACACCTCATTTGTAAAGTAGTTTGTTGAGAAAACAAACATCTTCATTACCGAACACTGTACTTTGTGAAATGAGCTAGTTCAATTCTAGGAATCACTTGCTTTCCTACGAAGAAATTTGAGGGCAGCAAATTCAAACTTTCCTAGTTTGTGTAATCTAACAAGATGTACAAGTTAGTGGATTCGCCTCATTTCTAAAGTAGTTTCTTTAGAAAAGAAACATCTTCAGTACCGAACACTGTACTGTGTGAAATAAGTGAATTTGCTTCTAGGAATCAGTTTAATTTCTACGAAGATGGTTGAGTGCAGCAAGTTCAAACTTTCCTTGTTAATGTAATCTAAAAAGATGGCCAAGTTAGTAGATTCGCCTCATTTGTAAAGTAGTTTGTTGAGAAAACAAACATCTTCATTGCCAAACATTATACTGTGTGAAATAAGCTCATTCGGTTCTAGGAATCATTTGCTTTCCTACAAAGAAGTTTGAGTGCAGCAAGTTCAAACTTTCCTTGTTAATGTAATCTGAAAAGATGCACAACTTAGTAGATTATCATCATTTCTAAAGTAGTTTGTTTACAAAACAAACATCTTCTTTAACAAACACTGTACTATGTGAAATGAGCTAGTTCAGTTCTAGGAATCACTTGCTTTCCTACGAAGAAGGTTGAGTGCAGCAAGTTCAAACTTTCCTAGTTTGTGTAATCTAACAAGATGTAAAAGTTAGTGGATTGGCCTCATTTCTAAAGTACTTTCTTTAGAAAAGAAACATCTTCAGTACTGAACACTGTACTGTGTGAAATAAGTGAATTCGCTTCTAGGAATCAGTTTAATTTCTACGAAGATGGTTGAGTGCAGCAAGTTCAAACTTTCCTTGTTAATGTAATCTAAAAAGATGGCCAAGTTAGTAGATTTGCCTCATTTGTATAGTAGTTTGTTGAGAAAATTAACATCTTTTATTGCCGAACATTGTACTGTGTGAAATAAGCTTATTGGGTTCTAGGAATCACTTGTTTTACTACAAAGAATGTTGAGTGCAGCAAGTTCAAACTTTCCATGTTAATGGAATCTAAAAAAGATGCACAACTTAGTAGATTGGCCTCATTTCTAAAGTAGTTTCTTTAGAAAAGAAACATCTTCAGTACCGAACACTGTACTGTGTGAAATGAGTTAATGTGGTTCTAGGAATCAGTTTAATTTCTACGAAGATGGTTGAGTGCAGCAAGTTCAAACTTTCCTTGTTAATGGAATCTAAAAAGATGCACAACTTAGTAGATTAGCCTCATTTCTAAATTAGTTTCTTTAGAAAAGAAACATCTTCAGTACTGAACACTGTACTGTGTGAAATAAGTTAATTCGGTTCTAGGAATCAGTTTGCTTTCTACGAAGATGGTTGAGTGCAGCAAGTTCAAACTTTCCATGTAAAGTAATCTAAAAAGATGGCCAAGTTAGTAGAATCGCCTCATTTCTAAAGTAGTTTCTTGAGAAAACAAATCTAAATTGCCAAACTTTGTACTGTGTGAAATGAGCTAATTCGGTTCTAGGAATCAGTTTACTTTTCTACAAAGATGGTTGAGTTTAGCAAGTTCAAACTTTCCTTGTTAATGTGCTCTAAAAAAGATGTCCAAGTTAGTAGATTTGCCTCATTGGTAAAGTAGTTTGTTGAGAAAACAAACATCTTCATTACCGAACATTGTACTGTGTGAAAAAAGCTAATTCGGTTCTAGAAATCAGTTTGCTTTCCTACAAAGAACGTTGAGTGCAGCAAGTTCAAACTTTCCTTGTTAATGTAATCTAAAAAGATGCACAACGTAGTAGATTGGCCTCATTTCTAAAGTAGTTTCTTTAGAAAAGAAACATCTTCAGTACCAAACACTGTACTGTGTGAAATAAGTTAATTCGCTTCTAAGAATCAGTTTAATTTCTAGGAAGAAGGTTGAGTGCAGCAAGTTCAAACTTTCCTTGTTAATGTAATCTAAAAAGATGCACAACTTAGTAGATTGGCCTCATTTCTAAAGTAGTTTGTTTAGAAAACAAACATCTTCATTACCGAACACTGTACTATGTGAAATGAGCTAGTTCGGTTCAAGGAATCACTTGCTTTCTTACGAAAAAGGTTGAGTGCAGCAAGTTCAAACTTTCTTAGTTTGTTTACTCTAACAAGATATACAAGTTAGTGGATTCGCGTCATTTCTAAAGTGGTTTCTTTAGAAAACAAACATCTTCAGTACCGAACACTGTACTGTGTGATGTGTTAATTCGCTCTAGGAATCAGTTTAATTTCTACAAAGTTGGTTGAGTGCAGCAAGTTCAAACTTTCCTTGTTAATGTAATCTAAAAAGATAGCCAAGTTAGAAGATTCACTTCATTTGTAAAGTAGTTTGTTGAGAAAATTAACATCTTTATTGCCAAACATTGTACTGTGTGAAATAAGCTCATTCGGTTCTAGGAATCACTTGCTTTCCTACAAAGAAGGTTGAGTGCAGCAAGTTCAAACTTTCTTTGTTAATGTAATCTAAAAAGATGCACAACTTAGTAGATTGGCCTCATTTCTAAAGTAGTTTCTTGAGAAAAGAAACATCTTCAGTACCAAACACTGTACTGTGTGAAATAAGTTAATTCGCTTCTAGGAAATCAGTTTAATTTCTACGAAGATGGTTGAGTGCAGCAAGTTCAAACTTTCCTTGTTAATGTAATCTAAAAAAATGGCCAAGTTAGTAGATTGGCCTCATTTGTAAAGTAGTTTGTTCAGAAAACAAACATCTTCATTGCCAAACATTGTACTGTGTGAAATAAGCTCATTCGGTTCTAGGAATCAGTTGCTTTTCTATAAAGAAGGTTGAGTGCAGCAAGTTCAAACTTTCCTTGTTAATGTAATCTAAAAAGATGCACAACTTAGTAGATTGGCCTCATTTCTAAAGTAGTTTGTTTACAAAACAAACATCTTCATTACCGAACACTATACTATGTGAAATGAGCTAGTTGGTTCTAGGAATCACTTGCTTTCCTACGAAGAAGGTTGACTGCAGCAAGTTCAAACATTCCTAGTTAATGTAATCTAACAAGATGTACAAGTTAGTGCATTGGCCTCATTTCTAAAGTAGTTTCTTTAGAAAAGAAACATCTTCAGTACTGAACACTGTACTGTGTGAAATAAGTTAAATCGGTTCTAGGAATCAGTTTAATTTCTAAGAAGATGGTTGAGTGCAGCAAGTTCAAACTTTCCTTGTTAATGTAATCTAAAAAGATGCACAACTTAGTAGATTGGCCTCATTTCTAAAGTAGTTTGTTTACAAAACAAACATCTTCATTACCGAACACTGTACTATGTGAAATGAGATAGTTCGGTTCTAGGAATCACTTGCTTTCTTACGAAGAAGGATGAGTGCAGCAAGTTCAAACTTTCCTGTTTGTGTAATCTAACAAGATGTACAAGTTAGTAGATTCGCCTCATTTCTAAAGTAGTTTCTTTAGAAAAGAAACATCTTCAGTACCAAACTTTGTACTGTGTGAAATAAGCTAATTCGGTTCTAGGAATCAGTTTAATTTCTACGAAGATGGTTGAGTGCAGCAAGTTCAAACGTTCCTTGTTAATGTAATCTAAAAAGATGTCCAAGTTAGTAGATTTGCCTCATTGGTAAAGTAGTTTGTTGAGAAAACAAACATCTTCATTGCCGAACATTGTACTGTGTGTAAAAAGCTAATTCGGTTCTAGAATTCAGTTGCTTTCCTACAAAGAAGGTTGAGTGCAGACAGTTCAAACTTTCCTTGTTAATGTAATCTAAAAAGATGCACAACGTAGTAGATTGGCCTCATTTCTAAAGTAGTTTCTTTAGAAAAGAAACATCTTCAGTACCGAACACTGTACTGTGTGAAATAAGTTAATTCGCTTCTAAGAATCAGTTTAATTTCTAGGAAGAAGGTTCAGTGCAGCAAGTTCAAACTTTCCTTGTTAATGTAATCTAAAAAGATGCACAACTTAGAAGATTGGCCTCATTTCTAAAGTAGTTTTTTACAAAACAAACATCTTCATTACCGAACACTATACTATGTGAAATGAGCTCATTCGGTTCTAGGAATCACTTGCTTTCCTACGAAGAAGGTTGAGTGCAGCCAGTTCAAACTTTAATCCTTTGTGTAATCTAACAAGATGTACAAGTTAGTGGATTCGTGTCGTTTCTAAAGTGGTTTATTTAGAAAACAAACATCTTAAGTACTGAACACTGTACTGTGTGAAATAAGTTAATTCAGTTCTAGGAATCAGTTTCCTTTCTACGAAGATGGTTGAGTGCAGCAAGTTCAAACTTTTCTTGTTAATGTAATCTAAAAAGATGGCCAAGTTAGTAGAGTCACTTCATTTGTAAAGTAGTTTGTTGAGAAAACAAACATCTTTATGTGAAATAACATTGTATTGTGTGCAATAAGCTCATTCGGTTCTAGAAATCACTTGCTTTCCTACAAAGAAGGTTGAGTGCAGCAAGTTCAAACTTTCTTTGTTAATATAATCTAAAAAGATGCACAACTTATTAGATTGGCCTCATTTCTAAAGTAGTTTCTTTAGAAAAGAAACATCTTCAGTACCGAACACTGTACTGTGTGAAATAAGTTAATTCGGTTCTAGGAATCCGTGCTTTTCTACGAAGAAGGTTGAGTGCAGCAAGTTCAAACTTTCCTTGTTAATGTAATCTAAAAAATGTACAAGTTAGTAGACTGGCCTCATTTGTAAAGTAGTTTGTTCAGAAAACAAACATCTTCATTGCCAAACATTGTACTGTGTGAAATAAGCTCATTCGGTTCTAGGAATCAGTTGCTTTCCTAAGAAGATGGTTGAGTTCAGCAAGTTCAAACTTTCCTTGTTAATGTAATCTGAAAAGATGCACAACTTAGTAGATTGGCCTCATTTCTAAAGTAGTTTCTTTACAAAACAAACATCTTCATTACCGAACACTATACTATGTGAAATGAGCTAGTTCGGTTCTAGGAATCACTAGCTTTCCTACGAAGAAGGTTGACTGCAGCAAGTTCAAACATTCCTAGTTTGTGTAATCTAACAAGATGTACAAGTTAGTGCATTTGCCTCATTTCTAAAGTAGTTTCTTTAGAAAAGAAACATCTTCAGTACTGAACACTGTACTGTGTGAAATAACGTAAATCGGTTCTAGGAATCAGTTTAATTCCTAAGAAGATGGTTGAGTGCAGCAAGTTCAAACTTCCCTTGTTAATGTAATCTAAAAAGATGCACAACTTAGTAGATTGGCCTCATTTCTAAAGTAGTTTGTATACAAAACAAACATCTTCATTACCGAACACTGTACTATGTGAAATGAGATAGTTCGGTTCTAGGAATCACTTGCTTTCTTACGAAGAAGGATGAGTGCAGCAAGTTCAAACTTTCCTCGTTTGTGTAATCTAACAAGATGTACAAGTTAGTGGATTCGCCTCATTTCTAAAGTAGTTTCTTTAGAAAAGAAACATCTTCAGTACCGTGCACTGTACTGTGTGAAATAAGTGAATTCGCTTCTAGGAATCAGTTTAATTTCTACGAAGATGGTTGAGTGCAGCAAGTTCAAACGTTCCTTGTTAATGTAATCTAAAAAGATGTCCAAGTTAGTAGATTTGCCTCATTGGTAAAGTAGTTTGTTGAGAAAACAAACGTCTTCATTGCCGAACATTGTACTGTGTGTAAAAAGCTAATTCGGTTCTAAATTCAGTTCCTTTCCTACAAAGAAGGTTGAGTGCAGACAGTTCAAACTTTCCTTGTTAATATAATCTAAAAAGATGCACAACGTAGTAGATTGGCCTCATTTCTAAAGTAGTTTCTTTAGAAAAGAAACATCTTCAGTACCGAACACTGTACTGTGTGAAATAAGTTAATTCGCTTCTAAGAATCAGTTTAATTTCTAGGAAGAAGGTTCAGTGCAGCAAGTTCAAACATTCCTTGTTAATGTAATCTAAAAAGATGCACAACTTAGAAGATTGGCCTCATTTCTAAAGTAGTTTTTTTACAAAACAAACATCTTCATTACCGAACACTATACTATGTGAAATGAGCTAGTTCGGTTCTAGGAATCACTTGCTTTCCTACGAAGAAGGATGAGTGCAGCAAGTTCAAACTTTAATCCTTTGTGTAATCTTACAAGATGTACAAGTTAGTGGATTCGCGTCGTTTCTAAAGTGGTTTCTTTAGAAAACAAATATCTAAAGTACTGAACACTGTACTGTGTGAAATAAGTTAATTCAGTTCTAGGAATCATTTTCCTTTCTACGAAGATGGTTGAGTGCAGCAAGGTCAAACTTTCCTTGTTAATGTAATCTAAAAAGATGGCCAAGTTAGTAGATTCGCCTTATTTGTAAATTAGTTTGTACAGAAAACAAACATCTTCATTGCCAAACATTGTACTGTGTGAAATAAGCTCATTCGGTTCTAGCAATCAATTGCTTTCCTATAAAGAAGGTTGAGTGCAGCAAGTTCAAACTTTCCTTGTAAATGTAATCTGAAAAGATGCACAACTTAGTAGATTGGCCTCATTTCTAAAGCAGTTTGTTTACAAAACAAACATCTTCAGTACCAAACACTATACTATGTGAAATGAGCTAGTTCGGTTCTAGGAATCACTAGCTTTCCTACGAAGAAGGTTGACTGCAGCAAGTTCAAACATTCCTAGTTTGTGTAATCTAACAAGATGTACAAGTTAGTGCATTCGCCTCATTTCTAAAGTAGTTTCTTTAGAAAAGAAACTTCTTCAATACTGAATACTGTACTGTGTGAAATAACGTAAATCGGTTCTATGAATCAGTTTAATTCCTAAGAAGATGGTTGGGTGCAGCAAGTTCAAACTTCCCTTGTTAATGTAATCTAAAAAGATGCACAACTTAGTAGATTGGCCTCATTTCTAAAGTAGTTTGTATACAAAACAAACATCTTCATTACCAAACACTATACTATGTGAAATGAGCTAGTTCGGTTCTAGGAATCACTTGCTTTCCTACGAAGAAGGATGATTGCAGCAAGTTCAAACTTTCCTCCTTTCTGTAATCTAACAAGATGTACAAGTTAGTGGATTCGCGTCGTTTCTAAAGTCGTTTCTGTAGAAAACAAACATGTTTAGTACTGAACACTGTACTGTGTGAAATAAGTTAATTCGGTTCTAGGAATCAGTTTCCTTTCTACGAAGATGGTTGAGTGCAGCAAGTTCAAACTTTCCTTGTTAATGTAATCTAAAAAGATGGCCAAGTTAGCAGAGTCACCTCATTTGTAAAATAGTTTGTTGAGAAAATTAACATCTTTATACCTGAACATTGTACTGTGTGAAATAAGCTCATTCTGTTCTAGGAATCACTTGCTTTCCTACAAAGAAGGTTGAGTGCAGCAAGTTCAAATTTCCTTGTTAATGCAATCTAAAAAGATGCACAACTTAGTAGATTGGCCTCATTTCTAAAGTAGTTTCTTTAGAAAAGAAACATCTTCAGTACCGAACACTGTACTGTGTGAAATAAGTTAATTCGCTTCTAGGAATCAGTTTAATTTCTACGAAGAAGGTTGAGTGCAGCAAGTTCAAACTTTCCTTGTTAATGTAATCTAAAAAGATGGCCAAGTTTGAAGGTTCGCCTCATTTGTAAAGTACTCTGTTGTGGAAACAAACATCTTCATTGCCGAACCTTGTACTGTGTGAAATAAGCTCATTCGGTTCTAGGAATCAGTTGCTTTCCTACAAACAAGGTTGAGTGCAGCAAGTTAAAACTTTCCTTGTTAATGTAACCTAAAAATATGGCCAAGTTAGTAGATTCACCTCTTTTGTAAAGTAGTTTGTTGAGAAAACAAACATCTTCATTGCCGAACATTGTACTGTGTGAAATAAGCTCATTCGGTTCTAGGAATCAGTTGCTTTCCCACAAAGAAGGTTGAGTGCAGAAAGTTCAAACATTCCTTGTTAATGTCATCTGAAAAGATGCACAACTTAGTAGATTGGCCTCATTTCTAAAGTAGTTTGTTTAGAAAACAAACATCTTCATTACCGAACAGTGTACTATGTGAAATGAGCTAGTTCAATTCTTGGAATCACTTGCTTTCCTACGAAGAAGTTTGAGTGCAGCAAGTTCAAACTTTCCTAGTTTGTGTAATCTAACAAGATTTACAAGTTAGTGGATTCGCCTCATTTCTAAAGTAGTTTCTTTAGAAAAGAAACATCTTCAGTACCGAACACTGTACTGTGTGAAATAAGTGAATTCGCTTCTAGGAATCAGTTTAATTTCTACGAAGATGGTTGAGTGCAGCAAGATCAAACGTTCCTTGTTAATGTAATCTAAAAAGATGGCCAAGTTAGGAGATTCGCCTCATTTGTAAAGCAGTTTGTTGAGAAAACAAACATCTTCATTGCCAAACATTGTACTGTGTGAAACAAGCTCATTCGGTTCTAGGAATCATTTGCTTTCCTACAAAGAAGGTTGAGTGCAGCAAGTTCAAACTTTCCTTGTTAATGTAATCTGAAAAGATGCACAACTTAGTAGATTGGCGTCATTTCTAAAGTAGTTTGTTTACAAAACAAACATCTTCATTAACAAACACTGTACTATGTTAAATGAGCTAGTTCGAATCTAGGAATCACTTGCTTTCCTACGAAGAAGGTTGATTGCAGCAAGTTACAAGTTAGTGGGTTCGCCTCATTTCTAAAGTACTTTCTTTAGAAAAGAAACATCTTCAGTACCGAACACTGTACTGTGTGAAATAAGTGAATTCGCTTCTAGGAATCAGTTTAATTTTTACACAGATGGTTGAGTGCAGCAATTTCAAACTTTCCTTGTTAATGTAATCTAAAAAGATGGCCAAGTTAGTAGATTCGCCTCATATGTAAAGTAGTTTTTTGAGAAAATTAACATCTTTATTGCCTAACATTGTACTGTGTGAAATAAGCTCATTAGTTTCTAGGAATCACTTGCCTTCCTACAAAAAAGGTTGAGTGCAGCAAGTTCAAACTTTCCTTGTTAATGGAATCTAAAAAGATGCACAACTTAGTAGATTGGACTCATTTCTAAAGTAGTTTCTTGAGAAAAGAAACATCTTCAGTACCGAACACTGTACTGTGTGAAATGAGTTAATTCGCTTCTAGGAATCAGTTTAATTTCTACGAAGAAGGTTGAGTGCAGCAAGTTCAAACTTTCCTTGCTAATGGAATCTGAAAAGATCCACAACCTAGTAGATTAGCCTCATTTCTAGAGTACTTTCTTTAGAAATGAAACATCTTCAGTACCGAACACTGTACTGTGTGAAATAAGTTAATTCGGTTCTAGGAATCAGTTTCCTTTCTACGAAGATGGTTGAGTTTAGCAAGTTCAAACTTTCCTTGTTAATGTAATCTAAAAAGATGTCCAAGTTAGTAGATTCGCCTCATGTCTAAAGTAGTTTCTTTAGAAAACAAACCTAAATTGCCAAACTTTGTACTGTGTGAAATGAGATAATTCGGTTCTAGGAATCAGTTTACTTTCTACGAAGATGGTTGAGTTTAGCAAGTTCAAACTTTCCTTGTTAATGTGCTCCAAAAAGATGTCCAAGTTAGTAGATTTCCCTCATTGGTAAAGTAGTTTGTTGAGAAAACAAACGTCTTCATTGCCGAACATTGTACTGTGTGTAAAAAGCTAATTTAGTTCTAGAATTCAGTTGCTTTCCTACAAAGAAGGTTGAGTGCAGACAGTTCAAACTTTCCTTGTTAATGTAATCTAAAAAGATGCACAACGTAGTAGATTGGCCTCATTTCTAAAGTAGTTTCTTTAGAAAAGAAACATCTTCAGTACCGAACACTGTACTGTGTGAAATAAGTTAATTCGCTTCTAAGAATCAGTTTAATTTCTAGGAAGAAGGTTCAGTGCAGCAAGTTCAAACTTTCCTAGTTTGTGTAATGTAACAAGATATACAAGTTAGTGCATTCGCCTCATTTCCAAAGTAGTTTCTTTAGAAAAGAAACATCTTCTGTACCGAACACTGTACTGTGTGAAATAAGGTAATTCGGTTCTAGGAATCAGTTTAATTTCTACGAAGATGGTTGAGTGCAGCAAGTTCAAACTTTCCTTGTTAATGTAATCTAAAAAGATGCACAACTTAGAAGATTGGCCTCATTTCTAAAGTAGTTTGTTTACAAAACAAACATCTTCATTTCCGAACACTATACTATGTGAAATGAGCTAGTTCGGTTCTGGGAATCACTTCCTTTCCTACGAAGAAGGTTTGAGTGCAGCAAGTTCAAACTTTCCTCCTTTGTGTAATCTAACAAGATGTACAAGTTAGTGGATTCGCGTCGTTTCTAAAGTGGTTTCTTTAGAAAACAAACATCTTCAGTACTTAACACTGTACTGTGTGAAATAAGTTAATTCAGTTCTAGGAATCAGCATCCTTTCTATGAAGATGGTTCAGTGCAAAAAGTTCAAACTTTTCTTGTTAATGTAATCTAAAAAGATGGCCAAGTTAGCAGAGTCACCTCATTTGTAAAGTAGTTTGTTGAGAAAATAAACATCTTTATTGCCGAACATTGTACTGTGTGAAATAAGCTCATTCGGTTCTAGGAATCACTTGCTTTCCTACAAAGAAGGTTGAGTGCAGCAAGTTCAAACTTTGCTTGTTAATGTAATCTAAAAAGATGCACAACTTAGTAGATTGGCCTCTTTTCTAAAGTAGTTTCTTGTGAAAAGGAATATCTTCAGTACCGAACACTGTACTGTGTGAAATGAGTTAATTCGCTTCTAGGAATCAGTTTAATTTCTACGAAGATGGTTGAGTGCAGCAAGTTCAAACTTTCCTAGTTTGTGTAATCTAACAAGATGTACAAGTTACTGGATTCGCGTCATTTCTAAATTAGTTTCTTTAGAAAACAAACATCTTCAGTAGTGAACACTGAACTGTGTGAAATAAGTTAATTCAGTTCTAGGAATCAGTTTCCTTTCTACGAAGATGGTTGAGTTTAGCAAGTTCAAACTTTCCTTGTTAATGTAATGTAAAAAGATGTCCAATTTAGTACATTCGCCTCATTTCTAAAGTAGTTTCTTTAGAAAACAAACCTAAATTGCCAAACTTTGTAGTGTGTGAAATGAACTAATTCGCTTCTAGGAATCAGTTTACTTTCTACGAAGATGGTTGAGTTTAGCAAGTTCAAACTTTCCTTGTTAATGTGCTCTAAAAATATGTCCAAGTTAGTAGATTTGCCTCATTGGTAAAGTAGTTTGTTGAGAAAACAAACATCTTCATTGCCGAACATTGTACTGTGTGTAAAAAGCTAATTCGGTTCTAGAATTCAGTTGCTTTCCTACAAAGAAGGTTGAGTGCAGCCAGTTCAAACTTACCTTGTTAATGTAATCTAAAAAGATGCACAATGTAGAAGATTGGCTTCATTTCTAAAGTAGTTTCTTTAGAAAAGAAACATCTTCAGTACCGAACACCATACTGTGTGAAATAAGTTAATTCGCTTCTAGGAATCAGTTTAATTTCTACGAAGGAGGTTGAGTGCAGCAAGTTCAAACTTTCCTAGTTTGTGTAATCTGACAAGATGTACAAGTTAGTGCATTCGCCTCATATCTAAAGTAGTTTCTTTAGAAAAGAAACATCTTCAGTACTGAACACTGTACTGTGTGAAATAACATAAATCGGTTCTAGGAATCAGTTTAATTCCTAAGAAGATGGTTGAGTGCAGCAAGTTCAAACTTTCCTTGTTAATGTAATCTAAAAAGATACACAACTTAGTAGATTGGCCTCATTTCTAAAGTAGTTTGTATACAAAACAAACATCTCCATTACCAAACACTATACTATGTGAAATGAGCTAGTTCGGTTCTAGGAATCACTTGCTTTCCTACGAAGAAGGATGAGTGCAGCAAGTTCAAACTTTCCTCGTTTGTGTAATCTAACAAGATGTACAAGTTAGTGGATTCGCGTCGTTTCTAAATTGGTTTCTGTAGAAAACAGACATGTTTAGTACTGAACACTGTACTGTGTGAAATAAGTTAATTCGGTTCTAGGAATCAGTTTCCTTTCTACGAAGATGGTTCAGTGCAGCAAGTTCAAACTTTTCGTGTGAATGTAATCTAAAAAGACGGCCAAGTTAGCAGAGTCACTTCATTTGTAAAGTAGTTTGTTGAGAAAATTAACATCTTTATTGCTGAACATTGTATTGTGTGAAATAAGCTCATTCGGTTCTAGGATTCACTTGCTTCCCTACAAAGAAGGTTGAGTGCAGCAAGTTCATAATTTCTTTGCTAAAGTAATCTAAAAAGATGCACAATTTAGTAGATTGGCCTCATTTCTAAAGTAGTTTCTTTAGAAAAGAAACATCTTCAGTACCAAACACTGTACTGTGTGAAATAAGTTAATTCGCTTCTAGGAATCAGTTTAATTTCTACGAAGATGGTTGAGTGCAGCAAGGTCAAACTTTCCTTCTTAATGTAATCTAAAAAGATGGCCAAGTTAGTAGATTCGCCTCATTTGTAAAGTAGTTTGTTCAGAAAACAAACATCTTCATTGCCAAACATTGTACTGTGTGAAATAAGCTCATTCGGTTCTAGGAATCAGTTGCTTTCCTATAAAGAAGGTAGAGTGCAGCAAGTTCAAACTTTCCTTGTTAATGTAATCTGAAAAGATGCACAACTTAGTAGATTGGCGTCATTTCTAAAGTAGTTTGTTTACAAAACAAACATCTTCAGTACCGAACACTATACTATGTGAAATGAGCTAGTTCGGTTCTAGGAATCACTAGCTTTCCTACGAAGAAGGTTGACTCCAGCAAGTTCAAACATTCCTAGTTTGTGTAATCTAACAAGATGTACAAGTTAGTGCATTCGCCTCATTTCTAAAGTAGTTTCTTTAGAAAAGAAACATTTTCAGTACTGAACACTGTACTGTGTGAAATAACGTAAATCGGTTCTATGAATCAGTTTAATTCCTAAGAAGATGGTTGGGTGCAGCAAGTTCAAACTTCCCTTGTTAATGTAATCTAAAAAGATGCACAACTTAGTAGATTGGCCTCATTTCTAAAGTAGTTTGTATACAAAACAAACATCTTCATTACCAAACACTATACTATGTGAAATGAGCTAGTTCGGTTCTAGGAATCACTTGCTTTCCTACGAAGAAGGATGATTGCAGCAAGTTCAAACTTTCCTCCTTTCTGTAATCTAACAAGATGTACAAGTTAGTGGATTCACGTTTCTGTAGAAAACAAACATGTTTTCTAAAGTACTGTTTCTGTTAAGTTCTAGGAATCAAAAGTGCAAACATGTTTAGTACTGAACACTGTACTGTGTGAAATAAGTTAATTGTACTGTGTTCTAGGAATCAGTTTCCTTTCTACAAAGATGGTTGAGTGCAGCAAGTTCAAACTTTCCTTGTTAATGTAATAGAAAAAAAGATGGCCAAGTTAGCAGAGTCAGCGTCATTTGTAAAATAGTTTGTTTAGAAAATTAACATCTTCATAGCAAGTTCAAACATTGTACTGTGTGAAATAAGCTCATTCTGTTCTAGGAATCACATTGCTTTCCTACAAAGAAGGTTGAGTGCAGCAAGTTCAAACTTTCCTTGTTAATGTAATCTAAAAAGATGTAATCAACTTAGTAGATTGGCCTCTTTTGTAAAGTAGTTTGTTGAGAAAACAAACATCTTCATTACCGAACATTGTACTGTGTGAAATAAGCTCATTCGGTTCTAGGAATCAGTTGCTTTCCCACAAAGAAGGTTGAGTGCAGCAAGTTCAAACTTTCCTTGTTAATGTAATCTGAAAAGATGCACAACTTAGTAGATTGGCCTCATTTCTAAAGTAGTTTGTTTAGAAAACAAACATCTTCATTACCCGAACAGTGTACTGTGAAATGAGCTAGTTCAATTCTTGGAATCACTTGCTTTCCTACGAAGAAGTTTGAGTGCAGCAAGTTCAAACTTTCCTAGTTTGTGTAATCTAACAAGATGTACAAGTTAGTGGAATCGCCTCATTTCTAAAGTAGTTTCTTTAGAAAAGAAACATCTTCAGTACCGAACACTGTACTGTGTGAAATAAGTGAATTCGCTTCTAGGAATCAGTTTAATTTCTACGAAGATGGTTGAGTGCAGCAAGATCAAACGTTCCTTCTTAATGTAATCTAAAAAGATGGCCAAGTTACTAGATTCGCCTCATTTGTAAAGCAGTTTGTTGAGAAAACAAACATCTTCATTGCCAAACATTGTACTGTGTGAAATAAGCTCATCGGTTGTAGGAATCATTTGCTTTCCTACAAAGAAGGTTGAGTGCAGCAAGTTCAAACTTTCCTTGTTAATGTAATCTGAAAAGATGCACAATTTAGTAGATTGGTGTCATTTCTAAAGTAGTTTGTTTACAAAACAAACATCTTCATTAACAAACACTGTACTATGTGAAATGAGCTAGTTCGAATCTAGGAATCACTTGCTTTCCTACGAAGAAGGATGAGTGCAGCAAGTTCAAACTTTCCTAGTTTGTGTAAACTAACAAGATTTACAAGTTAGTGGGTTCGCCTCATTTCTAAAGTACTTTCTTTAGAAAAGAAACATCTTCAGTACCGAACACTGTACTGTGTGAAATAAGTGAATTCGCTTTTAGGAATCAGTTTAATTTTTACGAAGATGGTTGAGTGCAGCAATTTCAAACTTTCCTTGTTAATGTAATCTAAAAATGTGGCCAAGTTAGTAGATTCGCCTCATTTGTAAAGTAGTTTGTTGAGAAAATTAACATCTTTATTGCAGAACATTGTACTGTGTGAAAGAAGCTCATTAGGTTGTAGGAATCACTTGCCTTCCTACAAGAAGGTTGTGTGCAGCAAGTTCAAACTTTCCTTGTTAATGGAATCTGAAAAGATGCACAACTTAGTAGATTGGACTCATTTCTAAAGTAGTTTCTTGAGAAAAGAAACATCTTCACTACCGAACACTGTACTGTGTGAAATGACTTAATTCGCTTCTAGGAATCAGGTTAATTTCTACGAAAATGGTTGAATGCAGCAAGTTCAAACTTTCCTTGTTAATGGAATCTAAAAAGATGCACAACTTAGTAGATTAGCCTCATTCCTAGAGTACTTTCTTTAGAAAAGAAACATCTTCAGTACCGAACACTGTACTGTGTGAAATAAGTTAATTCGGTTCTAGGAATCAGTTTCCTTTCTACGAAGATGGTTGAGTTTAGCAAGTTCAAACTTTCTTTGTTAATGTGATCTAAAAAGATGTCCAAGTTAGTAGATTCGCCTCATTTGTAAAGTAGTTTGTTGAGAAAACAAACATCTTCATTGCAGAACATTGTACTGTGTGAAAAAGCTCATTCGGTTCCAGGAATCAGTTGCTTTCCTACAAAGAAGGTTGAGTGCAGACAGTTCAAACTTTCCTTGTTAATGTAATCTAAAAAGACGCACAACGTAGTAGATTGGCCTCATTTCTAAAGTAGTTTCCTTAGAAAAGAAACATCTTCAGTACCGAACACTGTACTGTGTGAAATAAATTAATTCGCTTCTAAGATTCAGTTTAATTTCTAGGAAGAAGGTTCAGTGCAGCAAGTTCAAACTTTCCTAGTTTGTGTAATCTAACAAGATGTACAAGTTAGTGCATTCGCCTCATTTCCAACGTAGTTTCTTTAGAAAAGAAACATCTTCAGTACCGAACACTGTACTGTGTGAAATAAGGTAATTCGGTTCTAGGAAGAAGTTTAATTTCTACGAAGATGGTTGAGTGCAGCAAGTTCAAACTTTCCTCCTTTGTGTAATCTAACAAGATGTACAAGTTAGTGGATTCACGTCGTTTCTAAAGTGGTTTCTTTAGAAAACAAACATCTTCAGTACTTAACACTGTACTGTGTGAAATAAGTTAATTCAGTTCTAGGAATCAGTTTCCTTTCTACAAAGATGGTTCAGTGCAGCAAGTTCAAACTTTTCTTGTTAATGTAATCTAAAAAGATGGCCAAGTTAGTAGATTCACCTCATTGGTAAAGTAGTTTGTTGAGAAAACAAACATCTTCATTGCCGAACATTGTACTGTGTGAAATAAGCTAATTCGGTTCTAGGAATCACTTGCTTTCTACAAAGAAGGTTGAGTGCAGCAAGTTCAAACTTTCCTTGTTAATGTAATCTAAAAGATGCACAACTTAGTAGATTGGCCTCATTTCTAAAGTAGTTTTTTAGAAAAGAAACATCTTCAGTACCGAACACTGTACTGTGTGAAATAAGTTAATTCGGTTCTAGGAATCAGTTTAATTTCTACGAAGATGGTTGAGTTCAGCAATTTCAAACTTTCTTGTTAATGTAACTAAAAAGATGGCCAAGTTAGTAGATTTCGCCTCATTTGTAAAGTAGTTTGTTGAGAAAATTAACATCTTTATTGCGAACATTGTACTGTGTGAAATAAGCTCATTCGGTTCTAGGAATCACTTGCTTTCCTACAAAGAAAGTTGAGTGCAGCAAGTTCAAACTTTCCTTGTTAATGTAATCTAAAAAGATGCACAACTTAGTAGATTGGCCTCATTTCTAAAGTAGTTTCTTTAGAAAAGAAACATCTTCAGTACAGAACACTGTACTGTGTGAAATAAGTTAATTCGGTTCTAGGAATCAGTTTAATTTCTACGAAGATGGTTGAGTGCAGCAAGTTCAAACTTTCCTAGTTTGTGTAATCTAACAAGATGTACAAGTTAGTGGATTCACGTCATTTGTAAATTAGTTTCTTTAGAAAACAAACATCTTCAGTACTGAACACTGTACTGTGTGAAATAAGTTAATTCGGTTCTAGGAATCAGTTTCCTTTCTACGAAGATGGTTGAGTGCAGCAAGTTCAAACTTTCCATGTTAATGTAATCTAAAAGATGTCCAATTTAGTGGATTCGCCTCATTTCTAAAGTAGTTTCTTTAGAAAACAAACATCTTCATTACAAACTTTGTACTGTGTGAAATGAGATTAATTCGGTTCTAGGAATCAGTTTCCTTTCTACAAAGATGGTTCAGTGCAGCAAGTTCAAACTTTTCTTGTTAATGTAATCTAAAAAGATGGCCAAGTTAGCAGAATCACCTCATTTGTAAAGTAGTTTGTTGAGAAAATTAACATCTTTATTGCCGAACATTGTACTGTGTGAAATAAGCTCATTCGGTTCTAGGAATCACTTGCTTTCCTACAAAGAAGGTTGAGTGCAGCAAGTTCAAACTTACCTTGTTAATGTAATCTTAAAAGATGCACAACTTAGGAGATTGGCCTCATTTCTAAAGTAGTTTTTTTAGAAAAGAAACATCTTCAGTAACGAACACTGTACTGTGTGAAATAAGTGAATTCGCTTCTAGGAATCAGTTTAATTTCTACGAATACGGTTGAGTTCAGCAATTTCAAACTTTCCTTGTTAATGTAATATAAGAAGATGGCCAAGTTAGTAGATTCGCCTCATTTGTCAAGTAGTTTGTTGAGAAAATTAACATATTTATTGCCGAACATTGTACTGTGTGAAATAAGCTCATTCGGTTCTAGGAATCACTTGCTTTCCTACAAAGAAAGTTGAGTGCAGCAAGTTCGAACTTTCCTTGTTAATGGAATCTAAAAAGATGCACAACTTAGTAGATTGGCCTCATTTCTAAAGTAGTTTCTTGAGAAAAGGAACATCTTCAGTACCGAACACTGTACTGTGTGAAATGAGTTAATTCGCTTCTAGGAATCAGTTTAATTTCTACGAAGATGGTTGAGTGCAGCAAGTTCAAACTTTCCTAGTTTGTGTAATCTAACAAGATGTACAAGTTACTGGATTCACGTCATTTGTAAATTAGTTTCTTTAGAAAACAAACATCTTCAGTGCTGAACACTGAACTGTGTGAATTAAGTTAATTCGGTTCTAGGAATCAGTTTCCTTTCTACGAAGATGGTTGAGTTTAGCAAGTTCAAACTTTCCATGTTAATGTAATGTAAAAAGATGTCCAATTTAGTACATTCGCCTCATTTCTAAGTAGTTTCTTTAGAAAACAAACCTAAATTGCCAAACTTTGTACTGTGTGAAATGAGATTATTCGGTTCTAGGAATCAGTTTACTTTCTACGAAGATGGTTGAGTTTAGCAAGTTCAAACTTTCCTTGTTAATGTGCTCTAAAAATATGTTCCAGTTAGGAGATTTGCCTCATTGGTAAAGTAGTTTGTTGAGAAAACAAACATCTTCATTGCCGAACATTGTACTGTGTGTAAAAAGCTAATTCGGTTCTAGAATTCAGTTGCTTTCCTACAAAGAAGGTTGAGTGCAGCAAGTTCAAACTTACCTTGTTAATGTAATCTAAAAAGATGCACAACGTAGTAGATTGGCCTCATTTCTAAAGTAGTTTCTTTAGAAAAGAAACATCTTCAGTACTGAACACTGTACTGTGTGAAATAAGTTAATTCGCTTCTAGGAATCAGTTTAATTTCTATGAAGAAGGTTGAGTGCAGCCAGTTCAAACTTACCTTGTTAATGTAATCTAAAGAGATGCACAACGTAGTAGCTTGGCCTCATTTCTAAAGTAGTTTCTTTAGAAAAGAAACATCTTAAGTACCGAACACTGTACTGTGTGAAATAAGGTAATTCGGTTCTAGGAATCAGTTTAATTTCTACGAAGATGGTTAAGTGCAGCTAGTTCAAATTTTCCTTGTTATTGTAATCTAAAAAGATGCACAACTTAGTAGATTGGCATCATTTCTAAAGTAGTTTGTTTACAAAACAAAGATCATCATTACCGAACACTGTTCTATGTGAAATGAGGTAGTTAGAATCTAGGAATCACGTGCTTTCCTACGAAGAAGGTTGAGTGCAGCAAGTTCAAACTTTCCTAGTTTGTGTAATCTAACAAGATGTACAAGTTAGTGCATTCGCCTCATTTCTAAAGTACTTTCTTTAGAAAAGAAACATCTTCAGTACCGAACACTTTACTGTGTGAAATAAGTGAATTCGTTTCTAGGAATCAGTTTAATTTGTACGAAGATGGTTGAGTGCAGCAATTTCAAACTTTCCTTGTTAATGTAATCTAAAAATATGGCCAAGTTAGTAGATTCGCCTCATTTGTAAAGTAGTTTGTTGAGAAAATTAACATCTTTATTGCCAAACATTGTACTGTGTGAAATAAGCTCATTCAGTTCTAGGAATTACTTGCTTTCCTACAAAGAAGGCGGAGTGCAGCAAGTTCAAACTTTCCTTGTTAATGTAATCTAAAAAGATGCACAACTTAGTAGATTGGCCTCATTTCTAAAGTAAAAGAAAAGAAACATCTGCAGTACCGAACACTGTACTCTGTGAAATGAGTTAATTCGCTTATAGGAATCAGTTTAATTTCTACGAAGATGGTTGAGTGCAGCAAGTTAAAACTTTCCTAGTTTGTGTAATCTAACAAGATGTACAAGTTACTGGATTCACGTCATTTCTACGTTATTTTCATTAGAAAACAAACATCTGCAGTACCGAACACTGCACTGTGTGAAATAAGTTAATTCGGTTCTAGGAATCAGTTTCCTTTCTACGAAGATGGTTGAGTTTAGCAAGTTCAAACTTTCCTTGTTAATGTAATGTAAAAAGATGTCCAAGTTAGTAGATTCGCCTCATTTCTAAAGTAGTTTCTTTAGAAAACAAACCTAAATTTCGAAACTTTGTACTGTGTGAAATGCGCTAATTCGGTTCTAGGAATCAGTTTACTTTCTACGAAGATGGTTGAGTTTAGCAAGTTCAAACTTTCCTTGTTAATGCTCTAAAAATATAAAAATATGTCCAAGTTTGTTGAGAAAACAAACATCTTCATTGACGAACATTGTACCTCATTGGTAAAGTAGTTTGTTGAGAAAAACAAACATCTTGTAATTAAAAAGAACATTGTACTGTAAAGTAGTTTCTTTGAAAAAAAAGCTAATTCGGTTCTAGAAATCAGTTGCTTTCCTACAAAGAAGGTTGAGTGCAGCCAGTTCAAACTTACCTTGTTAATGTAATCTAAAGAGATGCACAACGTAGTAGCTTGGCCTCATTACTAAAGTAGTTTCTATAGAAAAGAAACACCTTCAGTACCGAACACTGTACTGTGTGAAATGGGGTAATTCGGTTCTAGGAAACAGTTTAATTTCTGCGAAGATGGTTGAGTGCAGCAGGTTCAAACTTTCCTTGTTAATGTAATCTAAAAAGATGCACAACTTAGTAGATTGACCTCATTTCTAAAGTAGTTTGTTTACAAAACAAATATCTTCAGTACCGAACACTATTCTATGTGAAATGAGCTAATTTGGTTCTAGGAATCACTTGCTTTCCTATGAAGAAGGTTGAGTGCAGCAACTTCAAACTTTCCTCGTTTGTGTAATCTAACAAGATGTACAAGTTAGTGGATTCGCGTTGGTTCTAAAGTGGTTTCTTTAGAAAACAAACATCTTCAGTACTGAACACTGTACTGTGTGAAATAAGTTAATTCGGATCTAGGAATCAGTTTCCTTTCTACGAAGATGGTTGAGTGCAGCAAGCTCAAACTTTCCTTGTTAATGTAATCTAAAAAGATGGCCAAGTTAGCAGAGTCACCTCATTTGTAAAACAGTTTGTTGAGAAATTTACATCTTTATTGCCGAACATTGTACTGTGTGAAATAAGCTAATTCGGTTCTAGGAATCACTTCCTTTGCTACAAAGAAGGTTGAGTGCAGCAAGTTCAAACTCTCCTAATTTGTGTAATCTAACAAAATGTACAAGTTAGTGCATTCGCCTCATTTCTAAAGTAGTTTCTTTAGAAAAGAAACATCTTCAGTACCGAACACTCTACTGTGTAAAATAAGGTAATTCGGTTCTAGGAATGAGTTTAATTTCTACGAAGATGGTTGAGTGCAGCAAGTTCAAACTTTGCTTGTTAATGTAATATAAAAAGACGCACAGCTTAGTAGATTGGACTCATTTCTAAAGTAGTTTGTTTACAAAACAAACATCTTCATTACCGAACACTATACTATGTGAAATGAGCTAGTTCGGTTGTAGGAATCACTTGCTTTCCTACGAAGAAGGTTGAGTGCAGCAAGTTCAAAGTTTCCTTGCTAATGTAATCTGAAAAGATGCACAACTTAGTAGATTGGCCTCATTTCTAAAGTAGTTTCTTTAGAACAGAAATATCTTCAGTACTGAACACTGTACTGTGTGAAATAAGGCAAATAGGTTCTAGGAATCAGTTTAATTTCTAAGAAGATGGTTGAGTGCAACAAGTTCAAACTTTCCTTGTTAATGTAATCTAAAAAGATGGCCAAGTTAGACGATTCACCTCATTTGTAAAATAGTTTGTTGAGAAAATTAACATCTTTATTGCCAAACATTGTACTGTGTGAAATAAGCTCATTCGGTTCTGGGAATCACTTGCTTTCCTATAAAGAAGTTTGAGTTCAGCAAGTTCAAACTTTCCTTCTTAATGTAATCTGAAAAGATGCACAATTTAGTAGGTTGGCCTCATTTCTAAAGTAGTTTCTTTAGAAAAGAAACATCTTCAGTACAGAACACGATACAGTGTGAAATGAGTTAATTCGCTTCTAGGAATCAGTTTAATTTCTACGAAGAAGGTTGAGTGCAGCAAGTTCAAACTTTCCTTGTTAATGTAATCTAAAAAGATGGCCAAGATAGAAGGTTCGCCTCATTTGCAAAGTACTTTGTTGATAAAACAAACATCTTCATTGCCGAATATTGTACTGTGTGAAATAAGCTCACTCGGTTCTAGGAATCAGTTGCTTTCCTACAAAGAAGGTTGAGTACAGCAAGTTCAAACTTTCCTTGTTAATGTAATCTAAAAAGATGCACAACTTAGTAGATTGGCCTCATTTCTAACGTAGATTGTTTAGAAAACAAACATCTTCATTACCGAACACGGTACTATGTGAAATAAGCTAGTTCCGTTCTAGGAATCACTTGCTTTTATACGAAGAAGGTTCAGTGCAGCAAGTTCAAACTTTCCTAGTTTGTGTAATCTAACAAGATGTACAAGTTAGTGGATTCGCCTCATTTCTAAAGTAGTTTCTTTAGAAAAGAAACATCTTCAGTACCGAACACTGTACTGTGTGAAATAAGTGAATTCGCTTCTAGGAATCAGTTTAATTTCTACGAAGATGGTTGAGTGCAGCAAGTTCAAACTTTCCTTGTTAATGTAATCTAAAAAGATGGCCAAGTAAGTAGATTCACCTCATTTCTAAAGTAGTTTGTTTACAAAACAAACATCTTCATTACCGATGACTATACTATGTGAAAAGAGCTAGTTCTGTTCTAGGAATCACTTGCTTTGCTACGAAGAAGGATGAGTGCAGCAAATTCAAACTTTCCTTGTTTGTGTAATCTAACAAGATGTACAAGTTAGTGTATTCGCGTCATTTCTAAAGTGGTTTTTTTAGAAAACAAATATCTTCAGTACTAAACACTGTACTGTGTGAAATAAGTTAATTCGGTTCTAGGAATCAGTTTCCTTTCTACGAAGATGGTTGAGTGCAGCAAGTTCAAACTTTCCTTGTTAATGTAATCTAAAAAGATGGCCAAGTTAGCAGAGTCACCTCATTTGTAAAATAGTTTGTTGAGAAAATTAACATCTTTATAGCCGAACATTGTACTATGTGAAATAAGCACATTCAGTTCTAGGAATCACTTGCTTTCCTACAAAGAAGGTTGAGTGCAACAAGTTCAAACTTACCTTGTTAATGTAATCTAAAAAGATGCACCACTTAGTAGATTGGCCTCATTTCTAAAGTAATTTGTTTAGAAAACAAACATCTTCATTACCCGAACACTGTACTATGTGAAATGAGCTAGTTCGATTCTGGGAATCACTTGGTTTCCTACGCAGAAGGTTGAGTGCAGCAAGTTCAAATTTTCCTAGTTTGTGTAATCTAACAAGATGTACAAGTTAGTGGATTCGCCTCATTTCTAAAGTACTTTCTTTAGAAAAGAAACATCTTCAGTACCGAACACTGTACTGTGTGAAATAAGTGAATTCGCTTCTAGGAATCAGTTTAATTTCCACGAAGATGGTTAAGTTCAGCAAGTTCAAACTTGACTAGTTAATGTAATCTAAAAAGGTGGCCAAGTTAGTAGATTCGCCTCATTTGTAAAGTAGTTTGTTGAGAAAATTAACATCTTTATTGCCGAACATAGTACTGTGTGAAATAAGCTCATTCGGTTCTAGGAATCACTTGCTTTCCTACCAAGAAGGTTGAGTGCAGCAACTTCAAACGTTCCTTGTTAATGGAATCTAAAAAGATGCACAACTTAGTAGATTAGCCTCATTTCTAGAGTACTTTCTGTAGAAAAGAAACATCTTCAGTACCGAACACTGTACTGTGTGAAATGAGTTAATTTGCTTCTAGGAATCAGTATAATTTCTACGAAGATGGTTGAGTGCAGCAAGTTCAAACTTTCCTAGTTTGTGTAACATAACAAGATGTACAAGTTAGAGGATTCGCGTCATTTCTAAATTAGTTTCTTTAGAAAACAAACATCTTCAGTACCTAACACTGTACTGTGTGAAATAAGTTAATTCGTTGCTAGGAATCAGTTTCCTTTCTACGAAGATGGTTGAATGTTGCAAGTTCAAACATTCCTTATTAATGTAATCTAAAAAGATGTCCAAGTTCGTAGATTTGCCTCATTTCTAAAGTAGTTTCTTTAGAAAACAAACCTAAATTGCCAAACTTTGTACTGTGTGAAATGAGCTAGTTCCGTTCTAGGAATCACTTGCTTTCCTACGAAGATGGTTGAGTACAGCAAGTTCAAACTTTCCTCGTTTTTGTAATCTAACAAGACGTACAAGTTAGTGGATTCACATTGTTTCTAACGTGGTTTCTTTAGAAAACAAACAACTTCCATACTGAACACTGTACTGTGTGAAATAAGTTAATTCGGTTCTAGGAATCAGTTTACTTTCTATGAAGATGGTTGAGTGCAACAAGTTCAAACTTTCCTTGTTAATGTAATCAAAAAAGATGTTTAAGTTTGTAGATTTGCCTCATTGGTAAAGTAGTTCGTTGAGAAAACAAACATCTTCATTGCTGAACATTGTCCTGTGTGAAAAAATCTCATTCGGTTCTAGAATTTAGTTGCTTTCCTACAAAGACGGTTGAGTGCAGCAAGTTCAAACTTTCCTTGTTAATGTAATCGAAAAAGATGCACAACTTAGTAGATTGGCCTCATTTCTGAAACAGTTTCTTTAGAAAAGAAATGCCTTCTGTACCGAACACTGTACTGTGTGATATAAGTTAGTTCGCTTCTAGGAATCAGTTTAATTTCTACAAAGACGGTTGAGTGCAGCAAGTTCAAACTTTCCTTGTTAATGTAATCTGAAAAGATGCACAACTTAGTAGATTGGCCTCATTTCTAAAGTACTTTGTTTAGAAAACAAACATCTTCATTACCGAATACTGTACTATGTGAAATGAGCTAGTTTGATTCTAGGAATCACTTGCTTTCCTACGAAGAAGGTTGAGTGTAGCAAGTTCAAACTTTCCTAGTTTTTGTAATCTAACAAGATGTACAAGGTAGTGGAGTCGCGTCATTTCTAAATTAGTTTCTTTAGAAAACAAACATCTTCAGTACCGAACACTGTACTGTGTGAAATAAGTTAATTCGGTTCTAGGAATCAGTTTCCTTTCTACTAAGATGGTTGACTTTAGCAAGTTCAAAATTTCCTTGTTACTGTAATCTAAAAAGATGTCCAAGTTAGTAGATTCGCCTCATTTCGAAATTAGTTTCTTTAGAAAACAAACATCTTCAGTACCGAACACTGTACTGTGTGAAATAAGTGAATTCGCTTCTAGGAATCAGTTTAATTTCTACGAAGATGGTTGAGTGCAGCAAGTTCAAACTTTCCTTGTTAATGTAATCTAAAAAGATGGCCAAGGTAGTCGATTCACCTCATTTGTAAAGTAGTTTGTTGAGAAAACAAACATCTTCATTGCCAAACATTATACTGTGTGAAATAAGCTCATTCAGTATTAGGAATCAGTTGCTTTCCTATAAAGAAGGTTGAGTGCAGCAAGTTCAAACTTTCCTTGTTAATGTTATCTGAAAAGATGCACAACTTAGTAGATTGGCCTCATTTCTAAAGTAGTTTGTTTACAAAACAAACATCTTCATTACCGAACACTATACTATTTGAAATGAGCTAGTTCGGTTCTAGGAATTACTTGCTTTACTACGAAAAAGGTTGAGTCCAGCAAGTTCAAACTTTCCTCGTTTGTGTAATCTAACAAGATGTACAAGTTAGTGGATTCGCATAGTTTCCAAAGTGGTTTCTTTAGAAAACAAACATCTTCAGTACTGAACACTGTACTGTGTGAAAAAAGTTAATTCGGTTCTAGGAATCAGTTTCCTTTCTACGTAGATGGTTGAGTGCAGCAAGTTCAAACTTTCCTTGTTAATGTAATCTAAAAAGATGGCCCAGTTAGCTGAGTTACCTCATTTGTAAAATAGTTTGTTGAGAAAATTAACATCTTTATAGCCAAACATTGTACTGTGTGAAATAAGGTCCTTCGGTTATAGGAATCACTTGCTTTCCTACAAAGAAGGTTGAGTGCAGCAAGTTCAAACTTACCTTGTTAATGTAATCTAAAAAGATGCAAAACGTAATATATTGGCCTCATTTCTAAAGTAGTTTGTGTAGAAAACAAACATCTTCATTAACGAACACTATACTATGTGAAATGAGCTAGTTCGGTTCTAGGAATCACTTGCTTTCCTACGAAGAAGGTTGAGTGCAGCAAGTTCAAACTTTCCTAGTTTGTGTAATCTAAGAAGATGTACAAGTTAGTGGATTTGTGTCATTCCTTAATTAGTTTCCTTAGAAAACAAACATCTTCAGTACCGAACACTGTACTGTGTGAAATAAGGTAATTCGGTTCTAGGAATCAGTTTAATTTCTATGAAGATGGTTGAGTTCAGCAAGTTCATACTTTCCTTGTTAATGTAATCTAAAAAGATGGCCAAGTTAGTAGATTCGCCACATTTGTAAAGTAGTTTGTTGAGAAAACAAACATCTTCATTGCGAACATTTTACTGTGTGAAATAAGCTCATTCGGTTCTAGGAATCAGTTGCTTTCCTACAAACAAGGTTGAGTGCAGCAAGTTCAAACTTTCCTTGTTAATGTAATCTAAAAAGATGCAAAACGTAGTACATTGGTCTCATTTCTAAAGTAGTTTGTTTAGAAAACAGACATCTTCATTACCGAACACTGTACTATGTGAAATAAGCTAGTTCTGTTGTAGGAATCACTTGCTTTCCTACGAAGAAGGTTGGGTGCAGCAAGTTCACACTTTCCTAGTTTGTGTAATCTAACAATATGTACATTTTAGTGGATTCGCCTCATTTCTAAAGTAGTTTCTTTAGAAAAGAAACATCTTCAGTACCGAACACTGTACTGTGTCAAATAAGTGAAATCGCTTCTAGGAATCAGTTTAATTTCTACGAAGATGGTTGAGTGCAGCAAGTTGAAACTTTCCTTGTTAATGTAATCTAAAAAGATGCACAACTATAAGATTGGCCTCATTTCTAAAGTAGTTTGTTTACAAAACAAACATCTTCATTACCGAAGACTATACTATGTGAAATGATCTAGTTCGGTTCTAGGAATCACTTGCTTTCCTACGAAGAAGGATGAGTGCAGCAAATTCAAACTTTCCTCGTTTCTGTAATCTAACAAGATGTACAAGTTAGTGGATTCGCGTCGTTTCCAAAGTGGTTTCTTTAAAAAACAAACATCTTCAGTACTGAACACTGTACTGTGTGAAAAAAGTTAATTCAGTTCTAGGAATCAGTTTCCTTTCTACGTAGATGGTTGAGTGCAGCAAGTTCAAACTTTCCTTGTTAATGTAATCTAAAAAGATGGCCAAGTTAGCAGAGTCACCTCATTTGTAAAATAGTTTGTTGAGAAAATTAACATCTTTATAGCTGAACATTGTACTGTGTGAAATAAGCTCATTCGGTTCTAGGAATCACGTGCTTTCCTACAAAGAAGGTTGAGTGCAGCAAGTTCAAACTTTCCTAGTTTGTGTAATCTAACAAGATGTAGAAGTTAGTGGATTCGCGTCATTTCTAAATTAGTTTCTTTAGAAAACAAACATCTTCATTACCGAACACTGTACTGTGTGAAATAAGTTAATTCGTTTATAGGAATCACTTTCCTTTCTACGAAGATGGTTGAGTTTAGCAAGTTCAAACTTTCCTTGTTAATGTAATCTAAAAAGATGTCCAAGTTAGTAGATTCACCTCATTTCTAAAGTAGTTTCTTTAGAAAACAAACCTAAATTGCCAAACTTTGTACTGTGTGAAATCAGCTAATTCGGTTCTAGGAATCAGTTTACTTTCTACGAAGATGTTTGACTTTAGCAAGTTCAAACTTTCCTTGTTAATGTGCTCTAAAAAGATGTCCAAGTTAGTAAATTTGCCTCATTGGTAAAGTAGTTTTTTGAGAAAACAAAAATCTTCATTGCTGAACATTGTACTGTGTGAAAAAAGCTAATTTAGTTCTACACTTCAGTTGCTTTCCTACAAAGAAGGTTGAGTGCAGCCAGTTCAAACTTTCCTTGTTAATGTAATCTGCAAAGATTCACAACGTAGTAGATTGGCCTCATTTCTAAAGTAGTTTCTTTAGAAAAGAATCATCATCAGTACCGAACACTTTACTCTGTTAAATAAGTTAATTCGCTTCTAGGAATCAGTTTAATTTCTTCGAAGAAGGTTGAGTGCAGCAAGTTCAAACTTTCCTTGTTAATGTAATCTAAAAAGATGGCCAAGTTAGAAGATTCGCCTCATTTGTAAAATACTTTGTTGAGAAAACAAACATCTTCATTGCCAAACATTGTACTGTGTGAAATAAGCTCATTCGGTTCTAGGAATCAGTTGCTTTCCTACAAAGAAGGTTGAGTGCAGCAAGTTCAAACTTTCCTAGTTTGTGTAATCTAACAAGATGTATAAGTTAGTGGAATCGCCTTATTTCTAACGTAGTTTGTTTAGAAAACAAACATCTTCATTACTGAACACTGTACTATGTGAAATAAGCTAGTTGCGTTCTAGGAATCACTTGCTTTCCTACGAAGAAGGTTGAGTGCAGCAAGTTTAAACTTTCCTTGTTAATGTAATCTAAAAAGATGGCCAAGTTAGCAGAGTCACCTCATTTGTAAAATATTTTGTTGAGAAAATTAACATCTTTATTGCCGAACATTGTACTGTGTGAAATAAGCTCATTCGGTTCTAGGAATCACTTGCTTTCCTACAAGGAAGTTTGAGTGCAGCAAGTTCAAACTTTCCTCGTTTGTGTAATCTAACAAGATGTACAAGTTAGTTGATTCGCGTCGTTTCTAAAGTGCTTTCTTTAGAAAACAAACATCTTCAGTACTGAACACTGTACTGTGTTAAATAAGTTAATTCGGTTCTAGGAATCAGTTTCCTTTCTACGAAGATGGTTGAGTGCAGCAAGTTCAAACCTTCCTTGTTAATGTAATCTAAAAAGCTGGCCAAGTTAGCAGAGTCACCTCATTTGTAAAATAGTTTGTTGAGAAAATTAATTCTTTATAGCCGAACATTGTACTGAGTGAAATAAGCTCATTTGGTTATAGGAATCACTTGCTTTCCTACAAAGAAGGTTGAGTCCAGCAAGTTCAAACTTACCTTGTTAATGTAATCTAAAAAGATGGCCGCCATGTTAGTAGATTCGCCTCATTTGTTAAGTAGTTTGTTGAGAAAACAAACATCTTCATTGCCGAACATTGTACTGTGTGAAATAAGCTCATTCAGTTCTGGGAATCAGTTGCTTTCCTACAAAGAAGGTTGAGTGCAGCAAGTTCAAACTTTCCTTGTTAATGTAATGTGAAAACAAGCACAACTTAGTAGATTGGCCTCATTTCTAAAGTAGTTTGTTTAGAAAACAAACATCTTCATTACCGAAGACTGTACTATGTGAAATGAGCTAGTTCGATACTAGGAATCACTTGCGTTCCTACGAAGATGGTTGAGTGCAGCAAGTTCAAACGTTCCTCGTTTGTGTAATCTAACAAGATATACAAGTTAGTGGATTGGCCTCATTTCTAAAGTAGTTTCTTTAGAAAAGAAACATCTTCAGTACCGAACACTGTACTGTGTGAAATAAGTTAATTCGCTTCTAGGAATCAGTTTAATTTCTACGAAGAAGGTTGAGTGCAGCAAGTTCAAACGTTCCTTGTTAATGTAATCTAAAAAATGGCCAAGTTAGAAGATTCGACTCATTTGTAAAGTACTTTGTTGAGAAACCAAACATCTTCATTGCCGAACAGTGTACCTTGTGAAATAAGCTCATTCGGTTCTAGGAATCAGTTGCTTTCCTACAAAGAAGGTTGAGTGCAGCAAGTTCAAACTTTCCGTGTTAATGTAATCTAAAAAGATGCACAACTTAGTAGATTGGCCCCATTTCTAAAGTAGTTTGTTTAGAAAACAAACAGCTTCATTACCGAACACAGTGCTATGTGAAATAAGCTAGTTCCGTTCTAGGAATCACTTGCTTTCCTACGAAGAAGGTTGAGTGCAGCAAGTTCAAACTTTTCTAGTTTGTGTAATCTAACAAGATGTAAAAGTTAGTGGATTCACCTTATTTCTAAAGGAGTTTCTTTAGAAAAGAAACAACTTCAGTACCAAACACTGTACTATGTGAAATAAGTGAATTCGCTTCTAGGAATCAGTTTAATTTCTACGAAGATGGTTGAGTGCAGCAAGTTCAAACTTTCCTTGTTAATGTAATCTAAAAAGATGGCCAAGTTAGTAGATTCGCCTCATTTGTAAAGTAGTTTGTTGAGAAAACAAACATCTTTATTGCGAAACATTGTACTGTGTGAAAAATGCTCATTCGGTTCTAGGAAGCAGTTGCTTTACTACAAAGAAGGTTGAGTGCAGCAAGTTCAAACTTTCCTTCTTAATGTATTCTGAAAAGTTACACAACTTAGTAGATTGGCCTCATTTCTAAAGTAGTTTGTTTACAGAACAAACATCTTCATTACGAACACTATACTATGTGAAATCGCTAGGTCGGTTCTAGGAATCACGTGCTTTCCTACGAAGAAGGTTGAGTGGAGCAAGTTCAAACTTGCCTAGTTTTTGTGTAATCTAACAAGATTTACAAGTTAGTGGATTCGCGTCATTTCTAAAGTGGTTTCCTTATAAAGCAAACACCTTCAGTACTGAACACTGTACTGTGTGAAATAAGTTAATTGGTTCTAGGAATCAGTTTCCTTTTCTACAAAAACAGTTCGTGCACCAAGTTCAAACTTTCCTTGTTAATGTAATCTAAAAAGATGGCCAAGTTAGCAGAGTCACCTCATTTGTAAAGTAGTTTGTTGAGAAAATTAACATCTTTATTGCGAACATTTTACTGTGTGAAATAAGCTCATTCGGTTCTAGGAATCACTTGCTTTCCTACAAAGATGGTTGAGTGTGGAGAGTTCAAACTTTCCTTGTTAATATAATCTAAAAAGATGCACAACTTAGTAGATTGACCTCATTTCTAAAGTTGTTTCTTTAGAAAAGAAACATCTTCAGTACCGAGCACTGTACTGTGTGAAATAAGTGAATTCGGCTTCTAGGAACCGTTTAATTTCCACGAAGAAGGTTGAGTGCAGGAAGTTCAAACTTTCCTTGTTAATGTAATCTAAAAAGAAGGCCAAGTTAGAAGATTCGCCTGATTTGTAAAGTACTTTGTTGAGAAAAACAAACATCTTCATTGCCCAACATTGTACTGATGAAATAAGCTCATTCGGTTCTGGGAATCAGTTGCTTTCCTACAAAGAAGGGTGAGTGCAGCAATTTCAAACTTTCCTTGTTAATGTAATCTAAAAAGATGCACAACTTAGTACATTGGTCTCATTTCTAAAGTAGTTTGTTTACAAAACAAACATCTTCATTACCGAACACTATACTATGTGAAATGAGCTAGTTTGGTTCTAGGAATCACTTGCTTTCCTACGAAGAAGGTTAAGTGCAGCAAGTTCAAACTTTCCTAGTTTGTGTAATCTAACAAGATGTACAAGTTAGTGCATTCCCCTCATTTCCAAGGTACTTTCTTTAGAAAGAAACATCTTCAGTACTGAACACTGTACTGTGTGAAAAAAGGTAAATCGGTTCTAGGAATCAGTTTAATTTCATAGAAGATGGTTGAGTGCAGCAAGTTCAAACTTCCCTTGTTAATGTAATCTACAAAGGTGCACAACTTAGTAGATTGGCCTTGTTTCTAAAGTAGTTTGTTTAGAAAACAAACATCTTCATTACCGAACACTATACTATGTTTAATGTGCTAGTTCGGTTCTAGGAATCATTTGCTTTCCTACGAAGGAGGATGATTGCAGCAAGTACAAACTTTCCTCGTTTGTGTAATCTAACAAGATGTACACGTTAGTGGATTCGTGTCATTTCTAAAGTGGTTTCTTTAGAAAACAAACATCTTCAGTACTGAACACTGTACTGTGTGAAATAAGTTAATTCAGTTCTAGGAATCAGTTTCCTTTCTACGAAGATGGTTGAGTGCAGCAAGTTCAAACTTTCCTTGTTAATGTAATCTGAAAAGATGGCCAAGTTAGCAGCGTCACCTCATTTGTAAAAGAGTTTGTTGAGAAAATTAACATCTTTATAACCGAACATTGTACTGTGTGAAATTTGCTCACTCGGTTTTAGGAATCACTTGCTTTCCTACAAAGAAGGTTGAGTGCAGCAAGTTCAAACTTACCTTGTTAATGTAATCTAAAAGGATGGCCAAGTTAGTAGATTCGCCTCATTTGTTAAGTAGTTTGTTGAGAAAACAAACATCTTCATTGCCGAACATTGTACTGTGTGAAATAAGCTCATTCAGTTCTGGGAATCAGTTGCTTTCCTACAAAGAAGGTTAAGTGCAGCAAGTTCAAACTTTCCTTGTTAATGTAATCTGAAAACAAGCACAACTTAGTAGATTGGCCTCATTTCTAAAGTAGTTTGTTTAGAAAACAAACATCTTCATTACCGAACACTGTACTATGTGAAATGAGCTAGTTCGATTCTAGGAATCACTTGCTTTCTTACAAAGATGGTTGAGTGCAGCAAGTTCAAACGTTCCTCGTTTGTGTAATCTAACAAGATATACAAGTTAGTGGATTGGCCTCATTTCTAAAGTAGTTTCTTTAGAAAGAAACATCTTCAGTACCGAACACTGTACTGTGTGAAATAAGTTAATTCGCTGTTCTAGGAATCAGTTTAATTTCTACGAAGAAGGTTGAGTGCAGCAAGTTCAAACTTTCCTTGTTAATGTAATCTAAAAATGGCCAAGTTAGAAGATTCGCCTCATTTTGTAAAGTAGTTTTGTTGAGAAAGCAAACATCTTCATTGCGAACATTGTACCTTGTGAAATAAGCTCATTCGGTTCTAGGAATCAGTTTGCTTTCCTACAAAGAAGGTTGAGTGCAAGTTCAAACTTTCCTTGTTAATGTAATCTAAAAAGATGCACAACTTAGTAGATTGGCCCCATTTCTAAAGTAGTTTGTTTAGAAAACAAACAGCTTCATTACCGAACACAGTGCTATGTGAAATAAGCTAGTTCCGTTCTAGGAATCACTTGCTTTCCTACGAAGAAGGTTGAGTGCAGCAAGTTCAAACTTTTCTAGTTTGTGTAATCTAACAAGATGTACAAGTTAGTGGATTCACCTTATTTCTAAAGGAGTTTCTTTAAAAAGAAACAACTTCAGTACCGAACACTGTACTATGTGAAATAAGTGAATTCGCTTCAGGAATCAGTTTAATTTCTGACGAAGATGGTTGAGTGCAGCAAGTTCAAACTTTCCTTGTTAATGTAATCTAAAAAGATGGCCAAGTTAGTAGATTCGCCTCATTTGTAAAGTAGTTTGTTGAGAAAACAAACATCTTTATTGCGAAACATTGTACTGTGTGAAATAAGCTCATTCGGTTCTAGGAAGCAGTTGCTTTAATACAAAGAAGGTTGAGTGCAGCAAGTTCAAACTTTCCTTGTTAATGTATTCTGAAAAGTTACACAACTTAGTAGATTGGCCTCATTTCTAAAGTAGTTTGTTTACAGAACAAACATCTTCATTACCGAACACTATACTATGTGAAATGCGCTAGGTCGGTTCTAGGAATCACTTGCTTTCCTATGAAGAAGGTTGAGTGGAGCAAGTTCAAACTTGCCTAGTTTGTGTAATCTAACAAGATTTACAAGTTAGTGGATTCGCGTCGTTTCTAAAGTGGTTTCCTTATAAAGCAAACACCTTCAGTACTGAACACTGTACTGTGTGAAATAAGTTAATTCGGTTCTAGGAATCAGTTTCCTTTCTACGAAGACGGTTGCGTGCACCAAGTTCAAACTTTCCTTGTTAATGTAATCTAAAAAGATGGCCAAGTTACCAGAGTCACCTCATTTGTAAAGTAGTTTGTTGAGAAAATTAACATCTTTATTGCCGAACATTGTACTGTGTGAAATAAGCTCATTCGGTTCTAGGAATCACTTGCTTTCCTACAAAGATGGTTGAGTGTGGAGAGTTCAAACTTTCCTTGTTAATATAATCTAAAAAGATGCACAACTTAGTAGATTGACCTCATTTCTAAAGTTGTTTCTTTAGAAAAGAAACATCTTCAGTACTGAGCACTGTACTGTGTGAAATAAGTGAATTCGCTTCTAGGAATCCGTTTAATTTCCACGAAGAAGGTTGAGTGCAGGAAGTTCAAACTTTCCTTGTTAATGTAATCTAAAAAAGAAGGCCAAGTTAGAAGATTCGCCTGATTTGTAAAGTACTTTTGTTGAGAAAAACAAACATCTTCATTGCCCAACATTGTACTGTGTGAAATAAGCTCATTCGGTTCTGGGAATCAGTTGCTTTCCTACAAAGAAGGGTGAGTGCAGCAATTTCAAACTTTCCTTGTTAATGTAATCTAAAAGATGCACAACTTAGTACATTGGTCTCATTTCTAAAGTAGTTTGTTTACAAAACAAACATCTTCATTAAGACTATACTATGTGAAATGAGCTAGTTTGGTTCTAGGAATCACTTGCTTTCCCTACTAAGAAGGTTAAGTGCAGCAAGTTCAAACTTTCCTAGTTTGTGTAATCTAACAAGATGTACAAGTTAGTGCATTTCTCATTTCTAAGGTGTTTCTTTAGAAAAGAAACATCTTCAGTACTGAAAACTGTACTGTGTGAAAAAGGTAAATCGGTTCTAGGAATCAGTTTAATTTCTTAGAAGATGGTTGAGTGCAGCAAGTTCAAACTTCCCTTGTTAATGTAATCTACAAAGATGCACAACTTAGTAGATTGGCCTCGTTTCTAAAGTAGTTTGCTTAGAAAACAAACATTTTCAGAGCCGAACACTATACTATGTGAAATGAGCTAGTTCGGTTCTAGGAATCACTTGCTTTCCTACGAAGGAGGATGAGTGCAGCAAGTACAAACTTTCCTCGTTTGTGTAATCTAACAAGATGTACACGTTAGTGGATTCGCATCATTTCTATAGTGGTTTCTTTAGAAAACAAACATCTTCAGTACTGAACACTGTACTGTGTGAAATAAGTTAATTCAGTTCTAGGAATCAGTTTCCTTTCTACGAAGATGGTTGAGTGCAGCAAGTTCAAACTTTCCTTGTTAATGTAATCTGAAAAGATGGCCAAGTTAGCAGAGTCAACTCATTTGTAAAAGAGTTTGTTGAGAAAATTAACATCTTTATAACCGAACATTGTACTTTTTGAAATTTGCTCACTCGGTTTTAGGAATCACTTGCTTTCCTACAAAGAAGGTTGAGTGCAGCAAGTTCAAACTTACCTTGTTAATGTAATCTAAAAAGATGCACAACTTAGTAGATTGGCCCTTTTCTAAAGT